>VUQK01013881.1:0-39509 GCA_015106715.1 Bujurquina vittata
CCAAAATTCCTCCAGAACGCTGTAAAAGCCTCATTGCAAGTTATCGCAAACGCTTGGTTGCAGTTGTTGGTGCTAAGGGTGGCCCAACCCGTTATTAGGTTTAGGGGGCAATCACTTTTTCACACAGGGCCATGGTGGTTTGGATTTTTTTTCACCTTTACTACTACACACCTTCATTTACAACTTGCATTTTGTGTTTACTTGTGTTGTCCTTGACTATTGTTTAAATTGGTTTGATGTTCCGAAACACTTAAGTGTGACAAACATGCAAAAAAACAGGAAATGAGGAAGGGGGCAAACACTTTTTCACACCACTGTACTTGATGGGACATACAATATGTGGACAAAAAATTATGGGCAGCATACAGAAAGTGGTCAGAAGCAAAGTTCCCAGCAGAGTTTCTGTGCTGATGTTAATGCCAGAGGAGGTTTGGAACTGACTGAGCAGTGCACCGGTGACTTTTACTTGCTGTGCACCTCAGCACTTGGTGACCCTGCTCTGTAAGGCAGAATTTGTTTGCAGTTTCTTAAGGTGGTTTCACACAAGTACGACAGCCCCTAATAATTTCTCAAAATGACCTTGC
This sequence comes from Bujurquina vittata, assembly GCA_015106715.1. Lineage (NCBI taxonomy): Eukaryota > Metazoa > Chordata > Actinopteri > Cichliformes > Cichlidae > Bujurquina > Bujurquina vittata. The sequence continues at coordinate 585 of VUQK01013881.1, forward strand.
AGGGCTGTATGCACAAATGTCTGAAACACTCTAACCCGCTGGCTTCATATCTCAAAATCATGACTGTCCAAGAGTCCAGGAGTGAATAATCCAAGTAATTGTCCAGAGAACTCACAGTGAGAAGGCGGGCAGGTGGGTGTCCTGCCTTACCTGTTTTCCAGTCTGTCAGCAGGATTAGGCAAAAACTACCTAGCTGGTTGCCAAACTTGACCTTGGGCTAGGATTTACCCTAGCTGATCTAGCTCTAATAAATTGGTCACGCTGTGCTAAAGTAGCAAATAGTTTTGCCATCTTATTGCAAAAACATTGATTCCAGCTTTTCTATAGTGGGTCCAATGCATTTGCTGGAGTGACAATAACACCATTTATGTTCAAGTATTTTCACACTGCTTGTGTGTTTTCAAATGTTTTCGATGAGTTACAATCCAAAACTGCAGTCAGACTCTTGCTGCAGAGCCGCGCTGCTTAAATACGTGCACAATGTGTTTTGGCATTGTCTTGCTAAAATAAGCACCACCTTCCATAAATGGCAATTAAACAGTACCAATGCTGCTCCAAAGCACTTGTGCTTTACTGCTCTTTGCCCACAACCAACACGTTTACATACCTTTTGCATGTTTTCTTATATGAAACAGATCATTGTTGCTATCACCAAGTTCATTTGTCGAAGTGTCTGTTTGCGAAGGAGGACTGCAATAGATGATCATTTTCCAATCTTCCACAGAGATGATGGGAACATAAACACAACACTGACAGTATGAACTTTCAACTTTGCCTGAACACAGTTATGACCCTCTGGCTGTAGTTATTCATACTGAAAGCTTTTAAACAACACCACTGTGCGTCTAGAGTGCAGCCCTTAGTAATGTTAGCCTCTTTTACAAAAATTAACCAATATTTTGTATTTGTGTTACTTCAATCTGTACAACAGGCATCAGGGGCTAAATTCCTTGATGTCTGAATTTAGAGTTTACCAAATAATAATGTTGAAGTGATGCAAGTCCACGTGTCTCTGCTCTCCAAAGAATGTTGATCCAAATTTAGACAATTTTCAATCCTGAAATTCCTGCTATGCATTTTTTTATTTTAAGTTTATAAAAAAAATCAAATCATAAACAATTATAGAACAAAGCAGCAGTCACACCGCAGGGACATGAGGGCTTATTTGTCACTTTTTGAATCTCATAACCTTTAGAACAAGGCCTCCTTGTCAGTTGTCACTACTTTTTTTTTTTTTTTGCTCATCCCTCCTAAACAACAAGTGAAACAATGCACAGCAGGCGTCACAAGATAAGTCACTGACGCTCAGGAAGGTTTCCCTTCCCTTTATTTTTTCTGCTTCTTCCCCCCACAGGTCACTTCTCTCAGCTCAGATTTATCACTATCTGTTGCATACGCACACCTACGGATTCACAGTACTATGCAAAGGTCATCCCTTATTTCTTTATATCTTTGTTTCCAAAACGTTAGCGTTTTGTCATTGTTTAAAGTGGTCTTGACCAATATTTTTATTAAGTGACTCAGCACTGACCTATGAATCATTTAAGCGCAAGAAAATGCACATAACTCAAGGGATGAACCAGTGCTTCTAAAAATAACAGACAAGTTGGCAAAAAGCCAAATTTAAATGGTATCTTTCGGCACTTTGGCATATGTTTCCTGCAGCCTGTTTTGTTTTGTTTTTTAGTTGAATCTATGAAAAAAGTTTGACAGACATAAGATAGTATTTTTGCACCAACAAGTTGATTCCCAAAGAGCTGTTAGCTGTGGTTTAGCATGGTGTGCAGAAAAGAGAGGGCTAAAAAAAGCTACAGCAGATGAACAGTATCTGAAAGTTTTGCCCTTAAGAAACAGAATTCAGCAAAAAACTGACAGCGCCTGGTCCTTTATTTGATCCATCCACTGTTCACTGAAGCCTCAGCAGAAATGGTGCCAGTGGGAGTGCGACTGTTAAGAAGCCATTCCCAATGAAGGGAAATGGGGAGAAAAGGCTGAGGTGCTCCACATTACACAAGAACTGGACTGAAAATCAGTGGCAACAGCTCTGAGGGAGTGATGAATCCAAATGTGAAGTTTGTGGTTCAAATAATCATCAGTGTGTACAGAGAAGGTCAGGAGAGAGGTGACAGTGAGTGTCTACAGCCATCTGTAAACACAGTGGAGGCTCAGTCATGGTTTGGGGCTGAATTTCAGCCAGCGGTGTTGGGGAGCTTTACATAGTTATGAATGCAAAACATGCATATTTTGATGCACCATGCAACACCAGCTGTAAAGCATCTGATTGGCTGAATAAAGGCTGTGCTGAAGAATGAAGGTGGCCATACCAAATATTGACTTTCAAGCTCATTAGACATTTACAAACTGTTTTTTCCTTATAGTCTCTATTTCCACACATGTTTGCAGCTGTTTCAATAAACTGCTGCACCCATTTCCCTTTTCATAGCAAAATATATTTTTAAAAATGAAGGATAACCCAAGCCTTTTGCTCAATACTGTGCTTTTTTCCCTGTGCTTTTTTGCACCAAAGTTCCTTTTCAGTCAGGGTCAAAGTTTCTAAATAAAATTCAAGATGACAAATTGGAAAAGTTCTAAAGATCATTGTTTTGTTTTGTTTTTTGTTTGTTTTGTTTTTTTTACATGTTCACTATGTGAACTAATCAACCCAGTAGCCATTAATACAGACTTGCTCAGGATAAGCCTGCAAATAACTCAATCACACACTTCCTGTTTTTCAGCACGTAGCCTGTGACCTGAGAAGGAGGAGCACAGGATGTGCTCCAAGTGGAAGATACAGACAGAGATTTCCTAGACAGTATTAATTGGAACACATGTTGAACTCTGGAGGGAGCAGATAAGTTGCATCTGTTGGACCACTGGATGAGCGCTGTGTTGTTTGTTCCAGTTCAAATGATCGGACGTCAAGTCAGATAATCTCCTAGTGAAAAAAAAATTGCTCTGTTTCTCTGCACACACGCTGAAATGTGCTTCTTGTGCTGCTTTTTATTTCCAATTTGCAGCTTTAAGTCTCACCACTTTTCAGCAGCTTCCTGTGAGTAAACACCATAGCTGGGAGAGGCCTGCAAATCCTGCATTTTTCTCAGATCTTCTGCCAGGCAGGAGAACTCATCTGTGACCAGATCACTCTGTTCTTAATCACCAGTTCATTTACCCAAGCATTCTGAATTGATGCGCTGTTTTTAAAAACCTAATCCCTCCTCTGCTCCCTACCTTTCTGTAAAATTCACTAGTGTGCCTTTTGGTCACAAGATATTTAATTAGTCATCGTGATGTTTCAAAATGCAGCGTTTGTCTGCAGACTGGTGAATGAGAAGTGAGACATACGCCAGACAGCGTTTACTCTAAATCTGTCTAGAAATTGCTCAATCCTTCTTTCATCACACCCATGTTGGAGTGAGTGGCAGGCTTGTGATTTATTTATCCTAGCTGTTCGGCTCTGTTTGTTTATTTGTATGTGTTGCAAATGAACCTGGCGAGGTCTAATGTAGGTATGCTTCCATATCTTCTGCTTTCCCCCCCCCTCCCTAGACACAAGGCTTTAGACCACAGACCCATTTCAGATAAGATTTTGTCAGCAGGAACCACATTTGGGAGGATGTTTATTATTTGATGTGGCCTAAATGGTGGAATAATCTGGTGTTGTTAAATAGTAGCTGACTGCACTGCAAAGCTGTTTGTTTTTTTTTCTCCTCATTGTCTTAAAAGCCTGTTTCCAAAATATCAAATATTTAAAAATATGTTCTCATATGGAACTGCCAGCTGCAAAGTTAAAAAAAAAAAAAAGCTGCAGCAAGGGGGATGGGTCGCACTTTGCTGCATCACCTTTTCTTTTAACGGTTCTCTGGAAGCATGTGGTAACTGAGAAGAACAGTTGTTGTAATTCTAAAAACAGCATGTTTCCCCGAGTATTTTAGGTGCTTCACTTATTTTATGATCGCTGCAGTTTGGGCTGCTAACACTGGAAATCCCAACTTTTGGGATGACTAAATGTATGCCTTTTCTTTTTTTAATAATATTTTATAATGTTCTCATTGAGGCTGCAGGCTTCTTTTATTCCTGAGTCATGCTAATGGAAGTTCATCATGCAGAATATAGTTTGGTGTTGTCTTGCTGGAATAAGCTGGATAACAGCATACACTGCCCCAAAGTCTGTATGTATCATGCTGCCTTCACAAATGTGCAAGTTATACTTGCCTGTCCTTCACTATTGCATCTTCATACCTTCATACTTCGAACTGTAAGCTGATAAGAAGCCTGATGGTCCTCCTCGTCTTCATCCCAGAGGAAGCAGCATGCATGGTTTTCAAAAATATTTCAAATTTCCACAGTCCACATGACAGTTTTTCTTATTTAAAATGAGCTCTGGCTTAGAGAAGGCTCCAGCTTTCCTTGATCTTTTTCATGTATGTTGTTTCTCTGTGCATAGTAATTTGCATTCTTGGATGCAGCAGCAGACGTTGTTCACTTGCAGAAGTGCTCCTGAGCCAATGCAGTGGTTTCTACAGCTGGGCCACCCCAGAGCCTGAAGATCACAGCTACACAAGTCTAGTTTTCAGCCTTCTCCCTTGTATACAAAGATTTTGACGACTCTATAATAATACAGAGAAAACACAACAATCAGACGACCCGCTATGACCGTGTTGCATAGAGGGTTCATTTGTGTCACACTCTGGAATCACTCATCCATTCCCTTGTGTTCCAACTGGCTGCGCATTAGCTGGTTGTTACTAGTAAGTTACACATTACAAGTTAATGTAATGTTAATGCAGCTGGAGTTTGTTACCAGCAAACGCTTATCAAAATCTGATGACATGACGATTTCTAAGACAGCCTTTCCTCTTACGAGGAACAGTGTTACACACGTCACCTGTCACACCGCAGAGTTTTCGACTAGATAAGTTTAGAAATGTGCTGTTTTGTTTTTCTTCGCAAACCTTCGTAATTACCTCCTTAACTATTATTCAAGGGGGCGCGTCGTGATTGGCTGGCGGCGCTCTGACGTGACGTCCAGCGCCGGGAGCGTGAAAGGGGGAAAAAAAGCTCCTCACTGGCGCTCAGTCCGCGTTTGTTTCTGCTCTCTCAGGAAAAAGAAAACCCGTAAAGTTTGAACACTAAAACAGAGTAAACTCATGAAAGAAACCGGGTGAAGGACAGAGTGTAGGTCGAACTTTTGTTACTGTTTTCTTTTTCACTGTGCGTGTGGGTTTTTAAAGACTTGAAGTAGTGGTTTGTAAAGCGACTTTCCAGCTCCCTGGGATTGTCTCTCATCGCGAAGTTCCCGAGATGAACTTCGATCCGGTGGTCGGGAAACTTCATGTGAGTAAACACGACACTTACCTTCTAAATAGCTTCTTTGTTGAATTTATATCACTCTGTTTGCGTGTGTCCTGTTGATTACTGCCGCATTAAAGCTCCTAACTTTATAGCTTCTATAAACTCATTTAGCGACTAACAAGGAGAAGTCTGTTAATTCCCGTTGCCGCAAGGAGACTGTAAATGTATAAATATATATTTTTTAAAAAACATCCTTCTGTCTCATGAATTTAAAGCGAAGACAAACCCAGATCCCTCTTGGAAGCTGAAATCACGGCCAGGCCTGTGAACTTGAAACAAGTCCGCGCATTGTCCCGCAAGAGCCCAGACACAGGAAGCAACATTGTGTTTGTTGTTGTTAATAATTGAAGCGTTTATTTCTGGAGAAAATTTAGAACCTCGCTAGTTCTTGTTTCTTCACATTGTTCAGTCCATGGGCTGTATCATTCGCACCCCACCACCACCTCCTCCTCTCCCGACACTACAGCCACCATCTGTGTTGGACATCATGCGGTCATTCTCCGCAGACATCCAGCATATGACGGCGGATGGAGCTGGCCCTATGGCCGCTATTAATGAGGGCTCGCCGTGCAAACGAGCTTCAAATCAAATTGTGTAAAATGTGAGAAGCATGACTGAATGTGTAACCAGTCTGACACCCTCTCCCTCAAAAAAATCCAAGAGGTCACCTTTCCAGTTAGCCATTTTAGACCATAACAACTCTCAGCTATTTTTTCTGGTAAAGCTGATTCCACTCAGACCTTCACAGAGACGCCTTTTCATTCCTCTCCTGTTGTTTTTTCCAGCTGTTCAGCACCAAATCCTAATGCTAACAGCCCTGTGAGCTGACTGGAAGGCGTTCCCGTGCATCAAACTTACTTTGATTAATGCAAAATACACATTTGAATTAGCAGAGATCTGCTTCCGTTCTCACACAGAGTTTACTGGATTACACTGAGATAACATGGGAAGTGGAAAATGATCAGAGTTCCTAATGGCAGAGCAAATCAAGCACCGGCATCTTGTTTGGCTGATAAGGGTAACGGCGTTTCTCGGTGGCATTTCATCACAGATGCCCACTTTGGCTGCGCTCGCTGTTAATGTAGCTGTTTAAAGTCAATGTAATATCTTCTGATGGGCCTGGAGCCCCAGTGTTTGTTTTTCCCGTTGTCTGATCTGTGTTTTAAGTCATGCAGTGTTCCATTACTGAAATCCGATTTACTTCTCCGGGTGGCAAAGTCAATGTTTATCTCTTTTGTAAACCACAGTACATTCTGGAGGCCTCACCAGCAGGCCTTGTTGCTAAGGGACTATGAGGAAACTTCAGCCCCTCCCCATCTCCTTCTCTCCCCTCTCTAATCCCCCCAGCCACCCCCTCACCCACACACACACACACACACACACCCCTGCAAATTGCCAGAGTGTACGTGCCCGGCCGTTCAGTAAACTTCCTGTCTTGGAGTATACAGATTTGCTGATATTAGTGGCATCAATTTACTTCTTAGAATTGTCATGCCCCTGCAAATGTACACTAGATTTTTATCTGTGATTGTTTACTGTGTCTGGGTGTTGGTTCACACAGGAAATAGTCCTCTCCATCTCTGTGGACTACACAGACAAGGGCAGGACAGACATCTGGGACAAGGGGAGGCCAAACTATGACACTGGGGACAAGCTGTGGCCAGCAACTCTTAGCGTTCCTAATACTATAACAACTGCTTATTGCTGCTCTGCTTGGTGACCATGCGAACAGTTATAACCATGCCTGTGGCTTAGAGAAGCTGTACAGATGCCGAATGATGCAATGCAGTGCAACCCACTCAGTGTCTGATACCAGGTGGTGTCTGCGCCTTTTTATGTATGCTCTTCAGAGAGCCCGGGATGTTTTATTGTTGGCCAATTGATTATTGTGAGCAAACCTGTTGTTGCCAAGGTGAATCACACTACAGTTATCAAAGGGCCCACTGACTCATGTAGGGAGTGCCACCTGTTCAGGTGCTGCTTGCATACCACCGGAGGCAAGTCACCAGCCACATCTGAACGATCCGAAGTTGAAATAAGCGCAGATAATTTACTGCCTGTCAAAAATCACGATCATCAAGATAAACAGAATAACCTCGCCTAGTTTCGTTTTAATAAGTTAGCTACTAATTCCATATTAAGAGCACAAAAGGGATTCTTCTGAATGGCCCCGGGTCACATGATGAGCACTAAAGGGGACACAGTGTAATGTTTACTGGAGGCCGCGCTTTTCCGTGTCATAAATTGCCGCAAAGGGCTTCTGTGGACATAGAAGTGAAGCCTAAATATGATGTCATACCTGCACTTTGACCCTAAACTTTTCTAGACATTACCTAACGTGGGTGCCCATGAGAATGCAAATGTCCAACCCAGCCGGACTGGACATTTAACCTAACTGGCTCCCTCATACGACATCCATGTGATACCCAGTTATGCCCATGTGAGACTAACACATGAAGCTGACAGCAAGTAGTCATCCTACGTCATCTACTCAGGCAGCACCTGAGTCAGATCAAAACACAGTATTTGATTAGTAAGAACAAGTCTTGAGCTGCCTGTCGCCTGCTGCATATTAGAAAAGCCATGTGGGCCGTGTGCTCATCTGATTCTAATAATTGCCTGGAGTCCAAGTGCAAACATGACTTAAAATAGCTAAAAGAGTCTAGTGTGTGTTTTGTGAGTATATAGCACATATTCAAAAGTACATATTCATATATATGAGAGAACATCATGAGGTAGAAACAGTACTGTAATGTGTTTCTCCCCAAATACCACTGAAACAAATTTGGAATTTTTATTTTTAATAACACACACACACACAGTCAGTTAGTCCTCAGCCTTTTTTTATACTTGCTTCAGCCAGAGAGTCTCTGGTCCTCGCTACCACAGTGCGAGAGACTGATCAGTGATTACCTCATTTTTTGCACTGCTTAACAGCAAGGAAACTAATGTACTTTTTTTTTTCATTTACATTTTCAGCTTTCAGCGAGTATAAAGGATCATTCTGCAGTATTCTGTTTTGCTCTTGTTGGTCTTAAATTACTTTTTACTGTAATAATATTTGAATTTCAAAGAAATCCTCTACTAAGATGACGATTTACAAAAAAAAAACGTGATTAACTGCCTGAAGGATCCAGAGTCGAGGAGCCTGAGGCTGAACAAAAATTTGTTTGCGAATGTCATCTCGAGCTGTAAGAATTACCCATTTTTAAAACAGTTATTAGAAAATTTCATTAATTAATTAAATATATTTTTGGACATTAGCTGATAATAAAGAAAATTGTTAGTTTTAACCCTAGTACTAAACCCTTAATCTGTGTAAAAAATAAACTGATAGCCAATGCCAGTGCTAATATTTTCTTCTATTTTTCTGTAGTTATTTAATAAATATTTGCAGCAGGGAAACAAATTCAATCTTATATTTAAAAAATGACTACGTCTTTAATGTCTGTCAGCATTTAATCACAGCGCCTTTGAGCATTTAGCCGGGGCAGGGTGATGTCACACGCCACTAAAATTGATCTTATTTGCCGATATGCCGAGTCATCAAGGTTGATATCAGCTGACAGTACTGAGTTATTTGATGAAGTCCTTTCCATAACCACAGATTAATGTAGAACGCATCACAGCTAGTTACTCCAGTCTAAGCACAGTCGTGGCTTAAAGGCACCTTCTGAACATGAAACCAGAGCAGCAGAAGGTTTGCTGTGGTGCTGTATCCTCTGGCTTCCTGCTCTCTGGATGAATGAGCAGATTATAATAAAAGTGTTGAGTCTCGGAATAAGCTCTCGTCTAGAAAGTGGACGTGTGTTTACCAAGACGTAAATCTGCTACAAATTCCAGCTATTGATGGTCACTTAAGTCCTTGCTGACCCGCTACACCCGTCACATATTCTGCATTTTTTTACAGCAGCGTGTTTATAGAGAAGGCTGTAAACCGCCTGCACTTCGCTTTTCTTCTTTTTACACAAAGGTGAGCTATATTGGAGCTAATGCGATTGTCTTTAGAGCTTAGTTGATGGATTCCCGCTCATTCTTTAATCTGTTAGTCATCCTTTCTCGCTCTTTTCATTCTCTCCCTGCAGGAGATGTCTTGTGATTCACCGCTTAGCTTCCCTGTGACATGCCCGATCACAATTTGAAAAGGCCAAGTTAACAACCCCCCAGCACACAAATTTGATTTGTGGATTGGCATTCAAATTCAGTGTCCTTGCTTATCCCTCCATAACATTCTGTGTGACTCACAAAGAGTCACAATGTATGAGCAACTGATCTTTACAACCAACCGAGAACACCCCGACGTCACAAACAAAATAATTTGGGGGGAAAAAAAACCCCAAAAGTGTACGCTGCACCTGCTTACAACCCTGGAACCTTGTGAACTTTCAGCAGCCCACTTTGGTTCACTCATCAAAACAATACAATCATTCTTTTGTGGTAAACATCAGCGTCAGGGTGTCAGTAACTGCGGCTAAGAGTCTTTCAGGAAATTCAATACAACTGTCGTCATTGCGGATCATCGTTCTTTCTCTCTTTTTTTTCCCTTCACTGGTAAATGTCACCAAACCTGCTTGCGACACACTGCCACCCTCATCTAATCAGTGAAGCGTACCTCCTGAGGAAACTCAAGAATTTGTGCTATGGAGCTGCAGCTTCCCTGAGTTATAAATATCCAGCCTAGCGGATATGTTGTGGGTCTAATCGGGTGCTGGGCCTGCTCTGAGGCAGGCTGCTGTGCAGGGAACAGTTTGGAGCTGAACCCTGCATGAAGCCTCTGTATTGTCTCGAGCTTCCTGTGCTCCCTGAGAGGAGGGGGCAGCCGCTTTTCACACGCTCCCACACATGCACTGTATGTGTGCTTGTGTGCTACATATTGTGCGTGTGTGTGCATGTGCAGTGCGTTTGTGGCCTAACAATGCGGTTTTCAAACTGTTAGCACTTTCTTGTTCTTAACTGTGCTGAATTGACACGAGAGCCATTCTCTTCATTTTCTATCATTCAGCTTTATAATGATGAATGTGTGTGAGCTTGGCTGAACTTTGAATTTATTTACAGCCGTGGAGCAAGTGTCAGACTTATTTCTCCTGACAGAATCTGGGCTGTACTTGTCTTCATAATCTAACACAAAATGTCAGCGTAATTTATCACTCCAGAAAAGTTGTGCATGATCAACCCTCTTTCTCCAGGGAATGCCAGGATTTATCTGTAAAGCACAAAGTGTTCACTGTCATGTCAGGTCAGCCTTGAGGGATTTGAACTGGACAATATAAAGCTGTTTCACTGTGACCCAGACCCACTTATCAAATCATTTAAAACATATTAAAATAAGTTTTATTTAGGACAGAATATACTTGAAGTTCCATCTTAATTTATCATCTAATTCAAACATATCTTGACTGTTTGAGTTTCTTGAGGTCAAAGGACCACCTGATGACATTAGATAACCTTACTTCAGTTTCCTGGATCTTATGTTTATGATGAGGGGTTTGCCATTAACTGAATAAATTAAAGCACTCTTCAAGTTCTTCTGCTCTGCAAGAACTAAGCGCAAGTGTGATTGGGTGCTACACAATAAGGTCGACTCTCACTGGATGCATCTTAGAGGTGTAACTTATTTTACAAAAAAGAAAAAAAAACAGAAGGGCAGCTGACTGCCGAAGAATAGGCAGCAAGCGGCTCAGCGTGAGAGAAGTGTCCGAAGAGGCATCGAGCTCCGCTTGAATCAGAGCAACAAACAAGACTTGCAGCCTGAAGCTAAAGCAGAAGTAGGTCTCTGGCACGAATTTTTACTCCTTCCAGAGTTAACTGAGGAGAGGGACAAAGCCGCAAGAGGTCAAAACTCCAGCAACAGTTGTAGTATAGAGAACAACAGGGCGAAGCATGCAGCGTGATATGCTCCAAGTCTTGCTGGAATTTTGTCCTCTTAAGCTTTGAGTCCAAGTGACAAGCTTTTTAGTCAGGCAAGCTTATGCACAACTAATCATGTGATCTCATGAGTTTGGCTAAATCTGTGGGGAGAATTGTGATTCTACCCCAAAAGATTGTCATATGATTTTTTTTTTTTTTTTTGGCCAGTTTGGCCACCCCTCCATAATAAATTATTCCTTCAGAAAATATCTTTAAAACATGAGAAGCAGTGAAACATTTATGGATAAGCAGTGGTAAATATCTCCCTTCATACCTTGAACTCTTAACCTCGTTTTTTTCTCTCTTTTTTTGGTGGGGGGGGTTGTAGAAATACAGAAACAAACCGCATAGTATCTGAGCTGAAAATGAGTCACTTCATTTGAATAAATAAATATGAAGTAATTAAGTCATCGCATATTTGACTGCTCGCTGATATTCTTTGTAATAAATGGAGTCAAGTTAAGTTTTTTAAATTGTGATAGATATTTTAGGGGCATTTTAAGGACAATTATTAACTGATCAAAAAAAAACCACATTTAATTATCTGGGTAACAGTTATCTGACTGCTGCATAACACAATGAGCAAGACATCAGTTATTGTGGTGTTTGAGCCTGTTAAGCGGTCGACTACAGTAAGGTCACAAGAAGCCGGATGTTGAATTTTAAAATAGAATGAACATTGAGTCGTTTTTGATGTGCTGCAGATCCTCGACTGTCATGTGCTGAAGCTCTCCAACATCATCAGGGTGAAGCGGCAAAATTCCTCCGTGTAACATGGAAATAAAGGAGTGATGGTTGATAATCAGTGTTAGTTTACTTGGTTGCCGGGAGCTGCTGAGCATCTGTAATCCAATCAGATGATCAGGTTGCTGTCAGATCAACAAATCAGTGCAGTTTAAGTTACCATAAAAAAATTTTTTAGATTGAAGTTACAAAGCGACAACGATGTCTTTCTGAGCGGATTTGTTTAGACTACACCAAAGAAAAGCGTAGATGGCTGAATTAAAATTGTGTGTATTATGAATGAGTTACTACGCAACAGTGTTTTTAACCGCAACTCTTTTCCTCTCCAGTCATATTTTGTGCAAATGTAGTGTGATAACAGCACACTTTTGCAAATGTCCCTTAATTAATGAAAGAAATATATTTTCTAATAAGAGAAGCATGATATGGAAAGTCAGGTCCTGCTCTGGATACAGGACTGTAATGAGGTACATCGTGTCTTTGCTTATCAGTTGGCTATGATTGAAATCATCTGTCCAATATGAGATGACGAAGCTATCTTAGTTTGTACATGTTGCTTATGTCTGCATGAGAGGCATAGAGAGAGAGAGATACCCTCACATTTTCTGTTTCTGTCCATCTTTATTTCTTTAATAAAGGGACTTACTGTAATTTCCTCAGGAATACTGGGTGATCACAGCCCTCTAAATGGCCCATTGATAACCTGGGTCAAAACTGAAAGGATGTCCTGTCATTTAGGCACAAATGAATTCTCAGTGTACATGGCATGTACAGAGTTTGTGCCAAGGCAATTTGGAGGAGCCCAGGGTGTCTAGAGGAAGCGGAGTGATGCTCCTGTTGTCAGATGCACAAAAAGTCCCTTATTATTTTATTGCAGCTTATTAGTTTAACTTGCATCCACCCATGCCGAGTATTAACTTATCGTACATGCAGACTGTATAACAATAGTACACTGTAGTAGTGAATTATCTGTAGCCAAGCCCCCTCATTGTACAGAGGAGAGAGAAGGCTATGAAGTGGACTGGGCCACTTGTGCTGAAGTTGGAGTGTTTCCAGGAATTGTGGGGTTTGGAGGGTTTGCTACACTGAGGTTATGGTCACTCAACTATTCCTCCTCACTTGGTTTGTGGAGGTTAAACTAAGCCACATTGCGGCTGCCCATAGTGTTTGTGTATACACTACATTTGGGCCCACGTAGCTCAGAAGCCTTAGGATATTAGTGTGGACACATGGCCTTGTTTCTTTTCTTTGTGTGGAAGTAGGCTGTGTTCAAGAAATACCACAAGACTCCAGTTTTCCTTAAGGCTTTCAGTGCTGCGTTCGTAATCTGTAGGTGCAGAGCTCTGTAGACCTATGTTTGCATGTTGTAGCTGTCCGCTGTCACCTGGGGCACTGCAAAAAAAAATGTGTTTATGCTGTTGTTGGACCTTTAATTTTCGGCCTGCTGCAAAGACGACAGGAGTCATGATACACAAAGAACGCCTTTGCAGTGGACTGAAAACCAGTGTTGAACAATAAAAGCTACAGCCCGTTGTTTGTGCTTCTCATTCATACTTTTTTGTATTTGATTTTCTTTCATGCACTTCTTCCTTTTCATGGTGAAGAGCTAACTAAAGCTTTTCAACCCGTCATTGTTTGACCTGTGCACGGCACCATCACTTTTGGCTTTTTGGAGGGCTGCGCACAAGTGCATCTCTGTAGCTTCTGCATCGTTTGAAACCCCAAAATAATCTGCACAGCAAATGCACCGACGTGGGTCCGGAGGGCCAGCTTTAGAGAAAAAAAATTGTATTTGATTATCTCATTTGTGCAGAGCCCTCCTTTAAACCCTTCACAGTTTGTTCAGCGGCAATTAATTAATGAATTTATTCCTTACAGCTACTTCAGAGTAAGAGTTTGCTATTTTCTTAGTTTTATGCAACTCCAATCAGACCCACAAGCCTCGATTTGGGTAAAAAAGCAAGGCATGTTCTCAGTGAAATTGAGTAAAGCCAAATTACTAAACAGAAAATGACAAATTCAACATTTAAAAAAGATGTTGCCTGTTTTCTGATCATAACAGATTAGCCACTGAGCACGGCTGCACCTGGGACTGTTTGGAATCACAGGCCTTGAAACGAACAAAGCCTGGAAATGATGTAATATCAGCGCTGTCTATTCATGTTTGCTGTCAGAGCGACAAACTTTGATTGGCTCTGCTCTATAAAGACATTCTGTAAAGATATTCCTGAATACCCAGCACAGTTTCACAGTCCACGTCCCCATTGTGGAGGATAAGATTACCTTTAGTGCGGCTCACTCTTTCCCAGTTCTTTTTTCCATGTTTTCTTTCCACTGTTTTGTCTGTTACATGTGCTTATACACTGATTTTTCTCTCTTGTCGCTTCACACAGCCTTACACGAACTCTTTCCCCAAATCCACATCTCTTGACGTCCCCCACCCCGCAGTCATACACACAGTATATTCAAGCCTAAAGACTCACCCTGTCATGCAAGCTGTTAGCACCCCCCCCCCACACACTTTATCTCCCTCCCCTTTCCTTCTCTCTTCTGCCTCCCCCTTCCCGAGAATGTTTGGATAGATGTAAATGGTGTGATTGTGACTGCTCTGCCGGCCGTCTGCAACTCCACGTCTGCTTCTCAGCGTCTTTGGAAAGTCTGACGTGAGCAGAGGGAGAGGACGAAGGGAAAAGGCAGAGAGAGAGAGGGAGGAAAGTTCCTTTGAACAACAAGGCATGGCGGTCCTCCAGAGAGTCAAGTCTAGCGTCAGGAGTCAGTCTCTGCCCCAGACTGTTCCTCTTTTTCTACCTCTCTCTATCTGGCCTCAGCCTTTATTCCCCTCATTCTCCCACACTGTCTTTTTTAGAGTACCTATTCCCTGTAGAACATCCCATCTTCAACCTGCTGTCTACAGTTTCTCTCCCTCACTGCCTTGCCCTCTCCACCCAACCCGTCCCTTTCTCTCCTGCTTCAGCAGAGGCAGGGGTGGGGTGGGGTGGGGGGAAAAAAACCTCCAAAACTAGGACTTTCATTTACCCATGAGGTGTCGCGTTGCATTTGAGGCGCTTCATGTCGGTGTCGCATGTCCCGGCATTCAAAGAGTTTGGCTTTAAGAATGTGGGTCATTTGAAGTAGAGGCACTAAAGTGTGTTGTTTGCCAGTGAATGGGGCCTTCTCACGTTGACATGGTGAAAAGCGTGTGAATAAACACCAGCGCCTGGGGGCCACACTAAAGTGTTTCGGCTGTATTCTTCTCAGTACCCCACAAGCCTGTTATTATCTAGCACATGAATGGATTTCTGAACCCACATTTGATATGGGCATCATGCTGCTGAGATACCTTATCAAACTCTGTTACACCCACAACAGAGGAAGCAGATCCTCTGCTTTTTAAACTAGAGGAAAACCAGATCAAGGGCTAATTAGATTTGGATGCCTGTTGCGGTGCATGTAGTTAGCGTGTAGCTCTGCATCCTGCACGCACAAATTTGAGTTGCCTCTATTTCTGACCGGTTGCACGGCTCCCTTAATTGCTTTCCCACGGCAGATGTTCAGATCAGATGGTTCGAATTAAGATGTAGATTGCTCACACAAGGTTTCCTATGAACATAGATTCTCCTCTTTACTGTCCTTCATGTGATGACTTTGAATGGGTGAGTCGGCGTACTGTGGATACATGAAAATAAAGCAAATCTTATACAAGACTTTTTTTCCCCCCTCCCTGTCCATCTTCCTGTTTTTCTCCCAGACCTTGATGATGCAGGTGAAGGTGGCAGCACTCCTCATCTGGCTATGTCACGCAGCAGAGCCTCCAGCATCTCAGTGGTCCAGAGATGCATACAAAAACCAAACTCTTCGAGTGCCCAGAGCGTGTGTGGAGAATGAACAGTACCTCTACCAGGGACGCTGCTGCCTCAATTGCAAGGCTGGTAAGGTGGATGAGACAAGCTACGTTGTGCGCCTGTGCAGCCACATCTACAAAAAAAATACATTTAGATTGGCATGTCGCATGAAAGAAAAAAAAAAGGGGAAATGTCAGAGGCATAAGTCGAAATTTATCCCAAACTAGCTTTGCAAATATTCACTGTGCCTGATCTGGAAAGAATGTGTGATGGCCAGGAGCAGAAAGCGAAAACCGCCTCATCTCAGCAGCTGTGAGTGAAGCAAAGTATGAAGTGAAATGTGCAGGGTATGAAGCAGGGGTTATTTTTAAGGCTCAAGTCAATAAAAGCAGTAATCCTTTTATTATTTAAATTTGATAAGGCTGATTTTTTTGGGGGGAGGGGGCTGTACATATTTACCCAAGATGCAATTACTGCATGGTTCTACAAAATGATTGGATTACTTCATTTGCCACAGTGAATTCTAAGAAATGCTTTTCTTACATTTGGTCAAATCAGTTTTTGTTTGTTTTTACTTTTGTTAGAGACAAAAGACTAATGAAAAAAGCTGCAAATGTAATGATGGTCCTATATCAAAGCTGGCCAGTTTTAAATAAAAGTTATTGGTTAATAGTTAATTGATAGTAATTGGTAGTAATGCAATTTCCTCATTGTTTGTCTTGTTTTTGGTTTTATGTTCCTCCCTCTTATATTATTGCGTTTTTCTCAGCTTTATGCCAGTTGCTCAGTCGCTAGCACATATTTTAAAGCCACAATGACCGCTCGGTGGTATGAAATGTTAGCTTTCCTCTTCTTTTTGTCAGTTTGAGCTTTTAATTACGAGTCAGATCAGAGGCGAGTCTGCTTTACCCACACTTAGAAACGTGGCTGAAAGAAACGGTGCTGCCTCTGAAGCAACCGCAATATCACAACTTTATTTACTGGATGCTGAGCGGCTCCAACCAAAGATGCCTTTGACTTCTGATGGATTTTTTTTTCTTCTCCAGTCTTTTTTTCATTTGTGCATCAGACAAATCCTGAAAACACATGAGAATAAAGCGGTTGCACTCACAGCACGTGTGAATCGAGTATAAAAATGCAACGCATGACAGTTTGCTGCAGTTCGCCTTAAATGTCCAGGAAAAATAATGTGGAAATGTAAAATTGTGATAATGCCACCCCTATCTTCTAAGATAATATTCCTTCTGGTTTACAGTTATTAAAACCTAACTTGGTGTGGTGCTTTGTTCTGGTATGTCCTGCTCTGATGTCAGCAGGAAATGCGGCACATCAGTAAATTAGCTCTTTAAATGGGCATGTGGAGTGTTTATCTTGGGACTGGTTGTGTGATTGTTTTCTTCTTTATTTGCAGGAACTTATGTAAGTCAGGCCTGTGAAAAAGACCTAGAATTGGGGAACTGCATTTCCTGTGAACATGGACAGACCTACACAGAGCACGCCAACGGGATGTCCCGCTGTTTGCCGTGTACCCACTGCCGCTCAGGTAATGCGATTCTCCTCTCTTGAGAGATGTTTTTAATTATTATTTAAATCATTAATTAGGTTTAAAATGGAGGAAAACCCCACAAATGAAAAAATTGACATTCTAGCAGATTAAAACTTTGAATTCAGACATTTATTAGATTTTTTAAAAGTCACAAGTAATAAAATAATTATCAAAATTGTTGGTCAGTGTTGTGACTCTTTTCCCATTTATTTAAAATGCAGATGCCAAAACAAGACATGTTTATCAGCAGCTGCACTCTGTCATACTTGCGTCATGTCAGGTTGAACCAGGAAATGTCAGATCTGAGTACTGATAAGTGATAATAAATCTCAGCTTGGTAATAAATACAGGATTTTCCCTTTTAATTCCAAAAATTACTTTAAAAGTCGAGTCTCCTGGAATCCAGCTGGTCACATATATTATTTTAGGAAAGTTAATACCTTTTTGTCTGTGCCCCCGCCTTTCAGAGCCACTCATGACAATGTGATCTTATGATGTTACACCAAGTGGTAGGGTGTGTCTTTGTTGTTTTTGTTCCACGGGCTGAATGTGAGCGTGTTCCACATCTCAAGAGATTTGCCTGTGTGTCTGTCTTACCTGGCTGAACTGGGTGTGGCTGCATCTCATTGTCTCCCACACTGCTGTCTTTGTGTCCGGTGAAAGGCAGGAGCTGCAGAAAAGCGACTTCTATTACACAGGATGTGTTTTGTGCTCATTCATTGCGGTTTTAAGAGAGGTTCGTGTGTGTGTGTGTGAGTTTTTTGCTCTAGTTTTAACTTATTTATGACCATGTAACAATTAAAAGGAACACGCCAAAGGAAATGCGAATTAAATTTTAAAAAGATGCCTGTTGTGGGTTATTTGTACTTAAACTGAACCGCAGTGTTATGTGGAACACTTTTGAACTTCCTGTTCAGAACATATCTCCTATTGACAAGACTGCTGTTGGGTCAATGAATCATTTATGGAGTCAGATGGAGCTTTAGTTGCTTGAAGTGTAAACAAGAGTTTGGTAGAAGTTATCTCACAAGTAACAGACATTGTGTACTTGTGAAAAACTTTATGTGGCCAAGCAGAACTTCCAAGAATCCCCTCATAGTATTAACGATCTTTATGCAATTGGAACTATTGGCATTCTAAAATCACTGTCAATGTGCTGTTTTCTGTTGGCTTAAATTGTCCATTTCTGTGCAGTTTTATAATTTATAGCAAATGATTGTGTGTCCCAGACCCCTCTTTTTGTAAGGTACGATTAGATTAGAGTAGACAGGAAGTATAGAGGGTCATTTTGGGCCCATGTTTCCATCTGACTTTGTGGCGCAGACTCACACATAGCACCTGCCGGTTTAATGAATTAACTATAATCGAGAAATCCCAGTGCTCTCCACAATCACCAGCCTGTTAGCCTCTTTTAGGCTTGGACTATCGCCTCGTATCTCCTCTGTGTGTGATGATTTGTCACTACACTGAGCTACTACAGCACCGCCGACGTATGTACAAATTATCCACAGCTCAGCAGGAAGGGCTCCACCAGCCATAATACAGTCAAACTGTATTATGAGCCTCCACTCACGGTGAACCGAGAACGCTAATATTTAAATTGCTGCTTTTGTATTTCACCTCATTGTAAAGATTCACTTTTGCAGAAAAGTATTAAAACTGTTTCATTTTTCTCTTTTAGGTGACATAATTTCACACTTAATCCATTTTAAATATTTGTGTGCTTTGCGAGTATGAAAGCTTCTAGTGTGCCGCGGGGTTTAGTGTTTAACAACCATGAAGCAAATGACATTCTACCAGTGTGTGTTTTTTTTTTTATGCCGTGCCTGTAGAAAGGAATGAAACAGACCCCGTGTTGCTCTGTATTGGAAAATTGTAATTTAATTTTGATTGTTACGTATCATTAATGTGATAACAGTGAACCCTGTTGTCCCAAATACTTGGAATAAGTAGGAGTTATTTTACTAAACTAAAATAGTGGTCTGCTTGTATTTATGTGTGTGCACAGTGTGTTCAGCCTGTAATCAGAGAAATGCTTCAAAAACAAAAATTTTCTTCATTGGTTTGAAAATCCAGGCTTTGACTGATAGGTTTCCTTTCCCATCTTGTCTGGTCTAAAGGAAAAAACACATTAAGCTGAAAATCCGAGCCAAAGCCATCCACTCATCAA
Organism: Bujurquina vittata; assembly: GCA_015106715.1. Taxonomy (NCBI): domain Eukaryota; kingdom Metazoa; phylum Chordata; class Actinopteri; order Cichliformes; family Cichlidae; genus Bujurquina; species Bujurquina vittata. Next base: position 20,146 of record VUQK01013881.1, read on the forward strand.
TGACAGCAGCTCAGAGTGTTTAGGCGTGTGGACGCGGTCAAGACCGCTAGCTGGAGTTCAAATTGGGCATCAGACTGCTATTTCCCCACACGGCCATCTTCAGGCTTTACAGAGGACGAACCAAAAAAGAGAGAAAATATCCAGTAAGCAGCAGTTTTTGGCGCGAAAATGCATCGTCAGTGCCAGAGGTCAGAGGAGGGAGGACTGCGTCGAGCTGATAGAAAAGCATCAGTAACTCAAATAACCACTTGTTACAACTAAGGTGTAACTAATGAAGTCACCAGTGAGTGCAATCATGCAGTCTGCAGGCCTTTTTCTGGCTGGCTTACACTGAGATCACAGTGATCTTTACACTGATCATCATTAATACTTAATAACAGGACACGCATTCCTCGCCACAGACAGTGTTGAGTCAAACCGAAAAAAATGACTCCGGCTCGGCTGAGATTAGTCACGATTGTTTGATATTCTGTGCAGATAAAGAAGGAACTTCTCACAGTTAAACACGCCTTTTTTTCATTTCTCAAACAAAGCACAGCAGAAAGGTCTTCAGTGACCCGATGAAGGTGACAGAGTGTTTTCCCTTTGGCAAAGTTCTCACCTGTGGAAAAGTTGCTTTAACACGTGTCCCCAGTGAATAGCTAAAAAAAAACTGCTTTATTTAGCTCCATAAAACTCTTTAAAATATTCATAACTTGCTATAGAATGAGCTTAATTGCCTGCATAAAATGATAGGAAAATTAGTGTGAAAGAAGATTAAAAGATAGCGTGCCCACATTGTGCAAACCAACCTAACAAAGCCATTTTTCTTTAATTGGCAAGCGTGGACATGAGATTTATAAGAAAGGGCGTCCTGTGGAGTTGGACCGCTGGTTTGTTATTAATTTTGATCGTATCTTAAAGGCCAGGGCTACCGTCTATTTAGGTCTCATTTTAATAAATGAACCGTGGCAGATTCTCCATGCCTTATTATCCTGTTGAAGTGAGGCAAAATGTGTGTCAGAGGGAAACTTAATTATCTAACATAGATTTTTTTTTATAATTTTTTGAATAATTGCTGATGTCCAACAAATTATCTGAAGGTCTGCTGTTGTTCTGTCATTTAATGCATTGCTGATGCTCATGGGAATAAGTTTTAACAGAACTTTACTTGTTAAAGTCTGTTGTAATTCACACAGTTTGAGGACACGCTCGGAGTTGACCGAGCGATTGAGGTTTAAAGGCCGTCTGCTGCTGTGCCTGCTTTGTCATAATGGCAGAAGATTCAGACTTTCTTAATGCTCCTCATTATGGATGATCCCATCTCTTTGATCGCTTTTCAATCTCTTCTTAAATGTTTTATTTGTCATTTGCTTCCTATCTTGTCCCACGAGGCGCTTTGTAACGGTCTTCATAAATAAAGTTATAATTATTGTTATGATTTTTCTCACTGTCCCCAGATCAGGAGGAAATTGCATCCTGCACTACAACTGCAGACACCAAGTGCCAGTGCAGGCCGAATACCTTCTGTGTTCCAGATCAGGCCTGCGAAGTCTGCAAGCGCTGTGCCAAGTGAGTGGATTACCTGTTTCCTGAAATCACTCTGGATTTTTCTCGCTCCTGCAGCTGCAGTATGGGACTGTAATGGCAGATAAATTATGGCTATGCAGGTGCTGGAAATGATCTCTTTCTTCAAAATTGCAGGTGTAAACCACACGAGGAGGAGTTGAGAAAGTGCACCCCTTTTTCTAACACAGTGTGTCGAAAACGACCTCCGTCTTCTACCCCAGCCCCTCCGTCTCTCGCGCCCACCGCGACTCCAGCAAACATCAGTAAGTTTCATGCATGCTGCTGCCAAATAGCTCAGTTATTGTTGCTTAAATTTAACTGTGTCTTTTTTGTTTTTTCAGTTATTCCTCTTTGCATTCTCGTGGCCGTCGTTATCTTTATCGTTATTGCTCTGGCTCTGTGGTGGTTCCTGTTCAGGCAGCGTTCATGTGAAATACCATGTGAGTTGATATCATATAATTTGCCTTTGCAGTTAAGCTTTGCTTATCACATGTATTCCTAATGCTATCTTCTTGCTTTCAAATAGGTTTGAAGCTCCACTGTGAATCCAGTGAAATTGTCAAGATTCCCATTGTAAGTTGTGGCACTAGCTGATGCAATAATAGTAAAATTTATCTATAACACATACATAGAGGTGGAAACGTAAATGTAAAAAAGCAGAAAAAAACCCCAGCAATTACACATTATTATTAGTGACGTGATTAAAAACCAAATCAAATACCAAAATACACCCAGGCTGAAAGAGCTGTGTCAGTTTGAACCATTTCAAAGAAGTTCTTTAAAAACTACCGTGTTTCTATGGCAATAATGTCGCTCGGGTAGAGCTTGTCATCTGACGATTAAAATTTGATGGTTTGGTTGTCAGTCCATGTATCAAAGTATGTGGGCGAGATACGCTGTTGTTGTGTGAGTGTGCTTTTAAGATAAAAAGGGCTGAAATGAATAGAGCAAAGTGCTGTGTGAATGTGTGTGAATGCAGCTGTCCCCTGAGTCAGTAAATAAAAACGATGATTAAAAACAAAAAACAGTTGAATATACTGCGTGCTGAATCCACACTGAAATACTTCATTAACGGCGGTCTGTGTGACACCTGCTCACCTCCATACTCTGCCTGTTTTGCGCTGGTTAGGATGAGAGTGGAGCCACAGCAGAGGAGAGACAGAATGATCAAAACGCGGGTCTGGAGGGCGAGGAGTCCCGCCCAGACTCGAGGCCACTGCTGCAGGAGACCCAGGCTGGGAAGGCATCCCCTCCCCTCGAAGATGAAGACCGAGGGTTAGGGGACAGTTTGCCCAACACCACTAGTTCATCTCAAACTAGCCTATCAGCCCTGCCCACAGCAGTCTCCAACACCCCACACCAGAGCCCAACTACCTTCAGACAGCTGACTGCAGATTTGGTGAGGAGATAAATCGGAATGATCTCAAATTGGTCACATAGTATTTTTAAAGTTTGATCATGCCTTATATTTTATATATTTTTTTCTGTTTGCAGGATGATCCTCTGCGATATCGACTGGTGCCACTACAAGGTAAGATTCCTTCGGGACGGGGGGGTTTTAAGAGACATTTTCTGCACATTTCAGCTCTTTCCCCACTCAAAGAGCCAGATAGCTTTACACTGCTTGACAATCCACAGAGAATTCACTAAATCTCCTCCAGATCTCATCTTTGCTGCTTGATAGATTAATAATCTCATGATAGTCAGGCCATATCTAAGCCCTAGGGGCTTCAGAACATGCGGTCTTTTTTTAACTGTTGTTTTGTTCTCATGCTGCATTTAAGAGGACATGGCTTAACAGATTTGTTTGATCCTCTCTTAATAGTATTAAACATGCTTCCCATTACAGGAAATGTATTAAAACTTACTGCTTCTTCTTTACAGTGAAACAATACCTATACTGTTGCGATTTTTGTGAGCTAGTGTCCACAGTTTATTATAAATCGGCTGTAAAAAAGATCCGTGTGCATTTTACAGATCATGGCTTCATTTTCGCGCAGTCTAAATTCTTGACTGTCTCTTATCTTTGTTTTTTAAGGGTCAGAAAAGTCCCTGAGGAAGAGCTTTGATTTGTTCGACGAGTACTTGGACGTGCGGATCCACAACAAATTCTTCAGAATGATTGGAGTCAGTGACAACCACATTCGGATTGCAGAGAGTGGCACCTCCAGCGATAAAGTGTATGAACTGCTGAAGAACTGGATGCAGAGGCAGGGACTTAGAGCCGACATCAACGACCTGCTTGACACTTTGCTGACTATGGATCAGCGACGTTCAGCCGAGAGCATCGCCTCTGAAGCCCTCAGAAGGGGCTACTATAAGCATGCAGACACACCCTGAATAGCACCAGGGACTTCAAATGAAGTAAACACAAAGTACTCAATACAAGAAAAGCACATAGACACTGCCAGCGGACGCTGTGTCTCATGAACGGGCTTACCTCTTTTGTGGCTGACCGGCCATGTATTCAAAAGCCAGTAGTTTAAAAAAAAAGAAAAAGAAAAACATAAACACAAAAAAGGGGAAAGTCACGCTGTATTGATGAATGGTCAGAGGACCTTTGGCCAAACGCTGAAGCGTAACCATGAAAACGAAAAGTTTGCAACAATGTTTTCAAAAAGAGCACAAGAACATGAAGGTGTCAGCTTCCGCCGGCGCTTCGGCTGCATGTTTTAAGCTGTAGAGAAGTGTAGCCACGTACTGAAAGCTAAGAAGACTTTGTGTTGGTCATCCACCCAGATGATGACACACTAGCAGGAGGTAAGGATATATACACTGGTTTATAGGAGTGGCATTAGCTATGTCACAAATACTGTGCCTCTTCGATGCACTGACCTCAGGCACATGTAGGATTCAAAGCAAGTCACGCTCAGTTAGTTGTGCTGATTTCAACTTCCGTGTATCAGTCCATGAACATTTTTCTGGCTAATGATTGGACGATATCCTCTGTTTTGTTATAACAAAGGTTAACTTGCACCCTTACTAATCACACACTTGACCTTTGCTGCGCTGTTTGAATATCTACATTTACCTAGGTATCTTTTTATATGCAATTCTGTTGTTGTTTTTTTACAATCTAGTCACATCAGAAGTAGTTTCAGTGTTACAACTCACACATGACACAGAAGAAGGATTTTCACCAGCTGTTTCTGTTGGGACAACGATGAATGGTTTAGTAAAAATGTGTCCTCATAGGTTGGAGAATTTCAAAAGGTCATTTTATTTATTGATATATTTATTGTAATTAAATAATAGTTATCTCTTATTGTTTATAGCATTGTCAAATGACCCTGAAAAACACACACAGTATTTGTGCTGTCATGATTTGTAGCTCCAGGGCAAAATGACTGAAATCAAATGTGTCAGGTTGTAGTTTCAGCTCGTAGCATTTTTTTTTAGATTCTCTTCCTGCTCACGGCGCTCTGGTCCATGCCTCGGACGTGTCAGTGATTTGACTGCCGTTTCTTTCCAAGTGAGTTTCCACCGAGGCCGCAGTGAGCGCGGTGTCGAGGCTTCCGTGATGCCCAACGCTGACTGTGTCTTTTCAAATTGGGCTTTTTAGCAAGTCGACTGACCAGATGGTCCCATCATATCAGAAGCGACATAGGGTGCAGGTACGGATTGTTTTGCCTCACTTAGATTCAGACAAGATGAAGGAAACCTTTTCTGGATTCAAAAAGAAGTTTTATTTCCCCCAATTCTGTCCAGAGAGCTTAAAAGTCTCACAAATTATATATATATATATATGTGTGTGTGTGTGTATATATGCAGCTATAATAACAGACTAAAATGAATATAGTGAGGTATGAGGTTATTGACGATTGAAAAACACTTTTTTAACTCTACTTTTTTGCCCATTTTTCTGCAGTTTCTCATGTATAAAGAAAAGAGTTTCAGAGTTATATATTGTTGCTAAAGAATGATGATACAGTGCTGGCACTGCCATCTACTGAAAGACAATGAAAATACAGCCTGCATCAATTTCTAGGGACCCTGGACGCCCCTTTCATTCTCCCTTTGCATCCAGTTTTTCAATTGATAGCATTTTAGTTCTTTTTTTTTTTTAATTCTTAATAGTCTTTCCTGGTGTTGTATAGCAGTGAAAAGGCTTTCAGTGCATGTTTTGTTTACTCGGCAAATCATGTTTTGTAATATTCCTGTGGTTTGACATATTTCATTGCAATTCCTAAGCTGTTCCTTTTAATTGTGTTTAAAAAAAAAACACCTACTGTTCATGATTACCATTAAGCCATGTCTCCTTAGTTATTGTTTGCTCGTCATGGATTTCGGATATGAATGATGCAAATACATCAAAGCTGTTTTTATGTCAATTTCAAATAAATGTTTTGTACAGATGTTCCAGGCTCAAATTAGGTTTTCATTGTTTGTTTGTTTTCACAGTAAAACTCACTGGGGCTTTTCCAGAGTTGTGTTTGTCAATTGCTACAATATTATAACTAGCCTATCTCGCTGCCGGGCTGTTTTTGAAATATGACATTAATGAAGGGAAAAAAATCACTGATTGTGTACATTCTCAGTCTTCATAATTTTAATATTTATCTGATCCCTCAGTACATGGGAACAAGTACCGGTTTTTCAGCTTACAGGCACTGCGTGCTGCCCCTCATCATGATTCCAGAAGACGGCCAATCAGAGGAAAGCGGGATTTTAGAGGAGGAACTTTTTTCAGGCATGTGGTGAAATGAGATGCTTATACACCTATAAAGGGCTAGACATAAATACTAAATTTCTTTTTTTATGAACAGCCTGAATCTTTGCTTTATCATAAACTTTGAAGTATTTTTTTAACAGTACTTAGATGCTTTGCATCCTTTGACTCACTTGGTGCTGTGGGCTCCTCATTCTGGGTGCCCATGCTACCTGGGCGGGACCGAGATGTGCTGTCTGGTCTTACCGAGCGCCCCGACCAGTGGTGGAGACCTTCCTGCATGTTTTAGGCTCGGCACGCAGGCATCCACTGCGATCTCTGGGCTCGTGGGTTCTCATCACTGCTCTGTGTTACGATATTTGGCCTCTGGTGATTCTAGTTTCTGTGAGGAGAGTGGGGGTGTCCTCACAACATAAATTACCACACTGCCTGGTTTTGTTTCTTTATCCTCATTTGAGTGCATTGACATTCGTTTTGAAGGGTTTTGGGTAGAGGCTAAGATCACACGCATGTCTTCACAAATCACGCACACACATCGTGCAGATTTGAAGGGGTTAAGTGTTTAGGAATTACAGCCAATTTTATAGATGATCCCAGGTTTTCAGAAGCTCAAAAGTAATTAGACAATCAGCTGAAAAGCAGTGTCATGGCCCTGGCTGGGTGAGGCCTGTTCTCTTCTTATTCCATGACAAAATAAGCAAATAAAAGATCTAGAGTTGATTCCAAGTGTTGAGCTTTCACTGGAACTCTCAATGCAAGCTCCAAAAAGATGTCGATGCCAGTGAAGGAGATCATCATGAGGCTGAAAAACTAAAGTAAATTAATCAGAGAGAGAGCAAAAACTTTAGGAGCGGCCAAATCAAAGGCCTGGCTGCAGTGAAGGCAAGTGAAAGCTTAAAAGTCTGCAAAACGAATGGATCTAACTTTATATATCTCACAAACTCTCCATTCACAGAAGAAAAATCTCCTGGCAACTAATACTTTATTAACTTTAATACATTAAAGTACATCAGTCAACACAGAGAGATTAGAATAGAATAAAGTAACATTCAGCTAAAATATTAAAATAAATGAATGATTAGTTTTGTTCTGTTAACAGAGACGCTGATTTGAATAATTACTCTGTGAACTTTATTATAACACAGCCTATTAGCCCCTACTGTCTTGAGTGCATCAAGTCAAAGTGTGAACATGTTTAAACTAATCTATATATATACTTACAAACTATATTCAGAGGTAGAAGCTCTGTTGCTTTTATGAATGCTAAAACTCAGGTTCATACTGCCTTCAGTGTCCTGTCTCCCTCTCCCGTCTGTTCTCAGACTGTCACTGTTTACCTGGATATGAAGAGAAGTTAGTAGCTTTGTATGATCCAGCTTACTTGACCCTTTAAACAGGACATTGCTTTTCACTTTCTGTCCAGTGGGTGAAGCTCGTATGAGTGCAGATGTTTTCTTTCATTCTTCAAGGTTCAGGTCCTTCAGTCACTCTGTGGAGTTCACTTATTTTCAGAGATTACCGACCATGTCTCTGGACATCATCGTCAGCATCTGATCTTTGGAAGCTGCTGACCCTGTTCCTTAATGTAAGACGGCGGATATAACTGCGGAGATCATCATGAGTGTCTTTCTTTTGTCTCTCTATGGGAACGCCATTGTGTGTCTCTCTCCTGTAATTGGGGTAAAAATTATTTTGAACTCTTTTCAGCGCGCCATCAAAATAATAGAAGTGATCATCTTCTTCGTCGTTGCGATGATTGTCGTCATTGTCGCCGATAGATTCTCTCTGCAGCTCTCCTGTATCCACAGGCTCCCCTGAGGAAAACATCTTCAGCTTAGTTCCTCCTTGACTCTCTATGCAGTGTTTCCAGCCAGCTTTTGTGCGGTGTATTAACCCTCTGCAGAGTGGCACAGCGTCCCCGGAAATCTGTTGAGCAGATCTTTCATCAGTACTATCATTAGCTGGGTTTTTTTCTTTCAAAGGTAAAACATTTATTGTTATTTCTGATACTGCAACCCACTGCACCCCTGGTGTCACAGCTTGCTATTCTGGCATGGAGGTAAATTTTAAGAAATCTCAGCCCTATGTATAGGAAACATAATGGAACAGACACTAAATGGCTTGGGGATGTTTTAGGGAATTAATTTGTTAATGCACACCTGCAATGTTTCAATGTCACACTGTACCATTTAAGCGCTCTTTAACTGAGAGTGGTATGACTCTATCAGTCAAATGATGCATATATTTCCACAAATGTTCAACTATTCATTTGGCTCATTTCATTTTAATTCGACCTGAATTCTCACAGAAATCTTGAAGAAATGCTTCACCTACTTTTGCACGCTTGTCTGAAGTTTCTTTATGATTTGCTTCCAAATGTGCTGAAAATGTAAATGAGTCCACTCCTGGATCGTTCTGATCTCCTTTTCCTCCAGTTTCTGTCCTGCTCATTAAAGCCCCTCCTTCACTCTCTGTGCCTCTCAGAAATTTGGTTATATTTTCTAGGACGTCTTCTCTCATCCTGAGACCCGAGAATGGCTTTTCAGTCTCTGCTTGTGTAGTTTCTGTTTGACTCGTCATAAATCCTGGCTCAACGTGAGCCTCGGGCTCTGGACTCACTCTGGTTGTTGGAATCTCTTCTGCACTCGGCTGTCCATCATGTTTCTCTGCGCTGCTTCGATTGATGACTTCCGTACTCATTGTTGCGTCTTTAATCTCCGTGTTTACTGTAGTTGTGCCTGTCATGTGCTCTGTTGTTTGCATTTGGAGCGGGGGAGGTGAGGATATGACTGTTTCCTCTGTTTTCAGATGTTCAGTGTGGTCTCTTCCTGTCGTTTCATCGTGCGCATCAGACGTTTGTGGGTTCTCTGTTTGTTCTGTGGTTTCTTCAGTTTTCTCATGTTCCACTTCTTTTCTGTGTGAGCTCTCTGTTCTACCTATCACGTAGATTTCTAATAAACACTTTCTCCCTTTCAGGCATTTACATTTGGAGTCATATTGTTCAGTAGTGATGGCCTTTAAAGCTTTAATGATGGGCGGCGGGTCACCCAGCTCAGGTACATTCACTCCCTGCCTAATGTCTGTGTTCGGAATGAGTTTTCTTTCAGATGTTGGATCCGTTTGTGTCTCCATCCCTGCTTCTGGAAGGACAAACATGATTAAGGCTTCTTCTCCCACATCAGATGGCATTTGTTTTCCATTGAAATCATGTGTAGCGTGTGTTTGGAGGATGTATGCAAATCTCTTTTGGTTTCTATTTTCCATAGTCTCCATATTTTGTTCTGCTTTTCTGTCTCCCTCTGGGTATCTGAGCTCTGCTTGTTTCGTGATCATTTTCCCGCTAAATAATTCATTATTATCATCCTGAGCGGGCCTCATCTTATTCAGTGGTCTATTTATGGATCCTTTCTTTCCTCTGGATACCAAGAGGGGCTGCCTCGTAGCATCAAATCCACCATCACCCACACCAGATGCAGCTTTTAAAGAAAGTTGTTTCTGAAAACTTCTGTGCAAAGTAGAGTCTTCATTCAAGTTCAAGTGTTCCTTTTTCTTCATAAGAATAGCTTCATGCCTCTGTGTCTCTAACCGTGACGTCTCTGAAGTTTTCATTGAAGAGGTGCCAGAGTGCAGAGCAGCTGCTTGGAAAATGTCATGTTGACTGAGGGAAGCTCTCAGAGATCCTCTTTGATTGGACTGCATCTGTGGTGGTTCAGCCTCTTCTTTTGATGCTTTCCTGATGTTTATTTCTGATATTTTTTCACCGTGTTTTGGACAGCAGGAAGCAATCACAGTTGCAGCCACCCAGAATCGCTCTGTCGGCATTTTCTGCAGCAGAGCAGTGTCGGTGGCTGCCCGAGCCTCGGATTTGTCCAGAGAGAAAGCTTTAAGATTTTGTCCCGAGGCATCCGAGTGATGATGCACTAACACTGAAGGCCTAGAATCGGGCTTGGTTGGTGGGGTGTCGCTAATAAGAAGCAGGGCTGCATTTGAATCGATCAGAAAAGCTGGCGCAGGTTTCCCTTCACTGTAACAACGAGGAACAGCCTGAAGTGACAAGAGAGGAAGTCTGAATTAGTTACAAAACTGCTTCCAGACAAATGCATGGACCATGAAAACAGCTGGTTCGAGATTCACAATCACAACTGTGGTCCAGATGGAAATATGTGTCTTGAAGTGCTCTGTATTGAACTTTGGCCAGTGGCATCGTGTTTTTTTGAATGAGACTTGACATGTGAGGGATGATTCTAACAGAAACAGAGAAGACTACACACGCATACGAAGATGTCTTGTAGGCACACTCTAAATCATACCCTGCTTTATATGAACACCATGCTGTATCAAATAAGACTTGAGAATACTACGACTGTACTCTTGTCAGAACTTTGTTTACTGAGGTTATTAATGAGGTAAGAAATAGGGTCATTCTTCACAGATTTCTACGCAGTCAGACTTTTTGTATCAGCTAGAAGAGTCACCCCCTTGTGGCCGTTAGAAAGACTGCAGGCCTGAATGCTGCATCCATCTTTAGATGCAGTCTGTGATATTTCCACATCAATTATCAGCATATCAGCATTCAGATGTTAGCATTTAACTCAAAGCACTGCCTCACAGAGCTGCTGGCTTGTCTTGAGACGCTTTCCAAAGAAAGGAGGGACATTTTTAAGTTTTAATGGATCTTTTCTGGTGCGTCTCTCTCCACGCTCAGCCTGCTCTCTTTATCGTAAAGTGCATTTGTGTGTTTGTTATTGTGCTGTAAACACGCAAACACACTCCAAGGACACGCCCAACTATGCAGCACATCCATTGTTAACTGAGCGAGCAGAGGGAGAACAACTGTTCTTTCATTAAATCTATTTTTAATATGTCTGTTTAACCCAGTCGCTCTCAAACTGGGGGGCAGGCCCCTCTGGTTGGGTAGATGGGGTCCAGCCAAGGAGGCAAAAAATATTAAATGAGACTAATATAAAAAAATAAATAAGAGGAAATAAACCAAGTGAAGTTTGTTTTGGTGAAATTAAACTTGGGTCCCTTTTTAGTGTAAATGATAAGTTTTGACATCTGAAGTGGGGCGTCCATCTCCTTTTTATAGTCTTCTGTTTGATAAATTTCCAGCTTTTCAGCAGTAAATATTAAAATAGCACAGTAAGAGACTCTCACGGCTTCACGGTCACTTAAAAGCATTACTCGAAAATGCTTTTCTCTCTAATAAATATTGTAATCTGGTGCAAAAACATGCTGCACGTCAGATATTCTCATTATCAGCGGTGTGAAATGGGTGTGAAAATAAACCAGCTCGTGACTGAGTCATCGGCTTCATGCTTTTTAGGCAGTGTAATGTGGGAGACTCTTGGCTGCTTTGCAAAATGTGATATGCCCACCTGGTATGCTGCTATTTCACACACAGAAGAGCTATGGAGAATCATAAGGGGGAACATGTATTAAGTAAAAGAAAATCTAGATTATGGTGGCAGTTGTTATGCTAAATAGGATTTTTTTTAAAAAAGAAGTCGATAAAGTTGCTACACCTTTTTTTTTTTAAGCCCAGTACTGAATGAACTAAACATACCAATACAGGAATCTGATTTCTTTCCATTATTCCCCTCAAGTCCTGGAAAGACAGAGCGTGTCCATGGTTACTGGAGACTGTGTATGGCCAGCAGAAGCAGTAGCTCCTCCGCTTGTGTTGCAAAACGGCATAAATGTAGTCTCTTTTGAAGCGCATACATCTGCCATCAGCTTGGGTCAGAAGCATCTTCAGCCCTTTGGGAGCCATCTGTCCACCGAGGACCCGTTTTCTGCACAAAGTCCAGCTGAAGTAATCCATAACCCAGTCCCCAGCTCCTGGGGGCATCAGGCCAGAGACGAGCAGAGACAGCAGCAGCAGCCGGGGCCTCATTGTGCTGAAAATAAGTGCTGGAAGGCAGCCTGAACCCAACAGTAATGCTTTTATCTTTACTGTAGTTCTCTACTTTGTGTATGCAAAACATACAGCAAATAAAGGTTATGTTCTATCTAACAATGGGTTGTAATTACATCACTCTCAAACTCTCTGTGTATTAAACCTCACTGGAAAATGTAAGCAGTTATGTCATTTTCCCACATCAAGTGCAGCTGCTTAGTTTTGCATGCTCAGATAGATGGAATACTTATCCTCAGGTCACTATTGCTGAAATGTGATATGGTTGCAACCCTGTCACATTTCAGTGATCCATTTACGTGACCTGAGGTTAAGTCTCTTATTCTTTACTTATTCCAGTGCACAAACTCTATCAAACAATCAAAACCCACAATGAATTAATGCTGCTGCATATTTTCTCTGGCCTGATAATAAATTCCTCCACAGAGCCAGCCTCCATTCTTCTCCTACTTTAAATATTTCATCTTTGATGCAGTCACTCCCTCGTGAACCAAAAACATTATTGGGGTATTAGTTGCATATCAATACACAATTAGAGTTGCACTATTTACTTGTGTGTTGTTGAGTTTGAAAAATTCTCACACACAAATTTAGCTTGCTGAAAAAGCTCTTGTGTGCTTTGAGTCTGGGACTGTAAAACCAGCAGCACACTGGTGCTCCTAATCTTTGAAAGCATACAGTTTATTACCTCATGTTCGCTTCTTTTCTCACTTTGCATATTATCAGACTTTGTCCATGTGACAAGTTACAGTAACAGCTACAGTGCGTTATTGTGACCTGGCCTTCACTGAATCAGCAGGTAAGAACTGGGTCTATATTCGATTTACACACTATTTCTTTTGGGACCTGCATATTTCGTATCTAAATTGGTAAATGTATAATATCCCAGTTAAAACACGCCTGGCTGTCATACCAGAGATAATGAAATAAGAGTTAAGTAAGGAGACGAATCACAGAGGCTGTGTGTGTAATAAAGAACCACGGTTAGAATAACTGTAAGAGAAAGAATCAATAAATGAGACTGAAGGATGTGAGTTTAAAAAAACAGGTTCAGAAATTTAAATCCAGGCCATGCACAATGTGACTGTCTCCTTTCAAATTTCAGCCCATCACACCTGTGGGATCAGACAGAAGAAAATGGGGAACATCAGCACCGCGTGCCAAATGAGCAACCACAGCAAAAGGAACGTCCGAGTGTTCATCACAGAGAAGGCTGTGGAGATCGATGCCTTCCTCGTTTCCCAGTCTGACGACGGCGACGACAATAAAGATGAGAAGATCCTGCCCGCGTTTCCTGGGGGGAAAACGTTCACCTTCAAGAAAGACATCAACTGCATCCGCGTGCTGGCATCTGAGACCAAGGAGGTGCCCTGGGCCCCTCAGCAATTCCTGTCCGTCTTCGTGGAGGATGAAGAGGACGAGAACATTTGCTCTAAACAAATCATTCAAAGCATGGCGTTGAGTGCTCCGATCACCGTGCTGCTCTATGATGTGTAGAGTTCTATTCGTGGGTGCTCTGCACGCACGCAGATAATGGAAAAAAGTGCAGGATTGTCTTGGCATTGTTACAAGAAAGTCAAATTCGATAAAGAAAATGTCAAATTCTGCTGTTAACGTGTATCTCTTGTGATGCTTCCAATAAAAAAAAAAATGCCACTCAGCTTCATATTCCGCTGGCCTTTGCATTTATGATTATAAAGTAAAATGAGATCATTTGGTGCAGTCTGCTTGCATGACTGGCACTCTGTGATCATCTGCTTCAGTCCAAACCGCAGGATTGTTTTTGAAACTGTGTGAGGGCTTTATTCATTTTGCTCCACGCTAATTAAAATGATATGACAGAGGTCTCTGTTGCACACATGGCTGTTGTGAAAAAAGAAATATTATCCAAAAAAAAAGCAACACTTTTACGACTTAGCCGACAAGTTTGTGCTCTAAAAATGCACAAATGTCGACATACTGGACATGTGGATGTTATGAATAACGTGTCTGAGATAGCTCGTGATTATGATGCTTCAGTCATAAATCAAAACTCGAGGATTACCTGATATTTTATTGAGGAGCTGTTGGTGTGCTATAAAATTTGAGATTGTGAAATTCAGAGCGTTTCACTAAAAAGATGAACTGCTTTAACTTTACTTTTAAAGCCCTCAGCTGTGGCGATGCATTTACTGCTTATACACGAGGTAAAACACTACAGTCCTGGCAGGCCCCGTCTCTTTTCCCTCCCTCCACCTCGGTCTGCCGGTCTCTTCTTCTGTCACACTGGGGGCATGGAGCTGCTGCAGCGTCCACCTCCTGGGCTCAGATGCCACACCTGCCTCCCATCATCTCATTACTGCTATGGACCGGCTCTTACCTCCATTTCCTGCTGGATTGTTGTCACTCCTGTGGCGATATCCGGACTCAAGTTAAACTTTCTGTCTGCTAGTAATTCTAACTTTGGTCTCCCCCCTAGTTGCTCACTGGTGTGTGCAGCTGCTGGTCCTCCTGGCTGTCTGGTAAAGGAATTCACAAATAATTCTCCCCCAGAAGATTACACATACCCACCTGCAAGTGCTTTGTTCCTCTCACCTGCTCGCCCACTCTCCACCTTTTTCTTCTGGATTCAATGACTTGTGTCTGTAAGATCTGCACATCTTCCAGTTGTGAAACACTAAGGACAGTATCTGTAATGCGAAACTGTCATTCTTGCCCCCTGATAGCATCAGGAAATTCCTCAGACTGCTTCCCTGTAAATATCTCCTACAACTGTTATAGGACTCATTCTCTGTGGGATTTTCCTTTCCGAAGACTCCTCAGTCTGGCCCCTGTAAATAGTCTTAGTTGTGCTTACCAGCTCCAAGTTCTTGTTAAAGTTCTCGTGTTCCTAATAAAACTTGTTAAACTTGTGACTTGTCTCTGGGTCTCAGAGTCCATCTGTTCTGCTGTTTATGACAATGGAAAACTTGAAAAGCTATAACTCATCCAAAACTCTGTTCATGTGCAAAAAATAATTCTGCATCCTCATCTTTTACTTTCTTAAAGGTTGTGTCCTGCATGAGTTCACTGCATCGACCTCGGCTCTGTATTCATGGGAACACAATTCAGCTGCTCCAAAGGAAAAATGCCCTTTTGCATGCATTGTGAGCAGGGAGGATAGTGTTGGTTACACATCTATAGTAAGAGAAGTATGTACTCCGTGCTGCACAGAACAAAATATGTAGCAAAAAGCATGTAGTTTGGAAAATGGGCCTAATATATACAAAAATATAAACAGTGCTGGAATCACTGGGCATCTTTTCACTTCTGTGCTCTATTCTGCAGCTTCCTATATTCAGTTTTCTTTGTGTTTGCAGCCTCCTCCATGATCAATTTACTAAAGCTCTTAAAATGTGTTTTGTAGTACTTGCAACAGCACTGCACTTGCCAACTAGATGGATAAACCGTTCCTTACGCAGTAAAATCTCACACATCCACTTGATGACAGCAAAGTGTCTTCTTATTTTAAAAAATTAATAAATCCGTAAATCAGAATGTCAACAAATTATGGAATAAACATCAATCAGTCAATAAAAACAGAAGAAAAACACAGAACTTTGTAGCGCACTTTCTCCATCTGCTGCAGATGATACACTGGCACTGCTTACAAGTCATGCCTGTGGAAGCAAAGCTGACAAATTGTGTGTGTGCTCAATGGGGTGGTTGTCTTTGGACTCTCACCCAAAAGCAACTGGCTGTGCCCAGAAACAGATAAAAGTTCCTTTATAGTTCGCCATGAAAATTTCTGTATTTTCCAGCATTCCTTGAGGCTTAAGATTTTATGGTTCGTGTATTTAATATCTTAATAAATTTCTTCTCATTATTGTTATTTAACTGATCTTTTTTATTCCAAAGAAATATTTTAATAAATGGCAGCTGCAAGTTTATATCATTGTGACTGTAGCCATTCAGACAGCTCCACAAAATGACAGTTAACCATCTACCATATCTGCAGATTGAGACAGACACAATTTTTTTCCTCTTCCTTTAGAATTAGAAGAGAAGAAATTCACACAGAATGAATCAACATAAGCATCAGAATAGAAGCTGTTGACCACTCTGGAATATTAGGGAAACGAATATTCTCCCACCATTTGAACGTTCTGGATCTCAACCATTCTTGTGACAGTTTGGGTATTCCAGCAATACAGAAGTTATGGCCTAATGCAATACATGTGCTGACCACTAGATGTCAGTGACACGTATCATTAATATCTGGGTTTATGCCAGTCTCGGTTCAGACTGAATGTGAAACGCGGAATAATGTGTTGTTGTGATAATTTAAATACAAAAAAAAACAAAGAAAAAACAAAAACGAACCAAGACATCATCATATGCAGTAATGAGAGGACACACACACACACACACACACACACACACACACAAAAACACACACACAAAAAATACGATCCTAATAAGGCATCTGACGACAATAATAATAATAATTTTTAAAAAGTGCAGTTTTAAAAAGAAAAGAAAAAGAATTCCCTCTCTTGTTGTAATGCCCATCCCGAACTATTGGAGGCAGTATTACATCTTAGGGGCGTCCATCCTTTCTCCAAATGACATGACGAAGAAGAAACTGCCTGTCACTGCAAGCAGCTAGCAGAGTGGCTAATATCACCCTGATTAGACTGTTTTCGTTATCAAAATGGATGTAAATCAGGCCAAACAGGAGCATCTGCTCGCACTAAAAGGTATTTAACTGTCAGAAGATATATTGTGACTGCAGAGGTTGTTTTCGGGGTTAGATGTGTTAGTGTGTCACGGTGTTGTCATTTGTTGCTGCTTTAAGTTGCTAGCAGCGCTAGCTATTCAATATCTTGTATCTCCATTTGTGACGCTATAAACAAGGCTGCTGCCCAGTCCCGCGACTTTAAAGCCCCCCCCGTTTGGGACCCTTAAAACACAAACTGAAGTGTAGCGTAAGGAGCCGTGTGATAATGGAAGCTTTCTTTCATAGTTGTAGCAGCTCGTTTGTTTTTGTTGTCTGATTCAAAAATTGAACTCAATGAGTTCATTTCCCTGTTTCTTTTTTCTGTTTTCGTTGCCCCATATGTGCTTTCATTTCACCACCTGGAGTAAATTTTTGAGTATAAGTGATGTCATGCAAATTGCATACACTGTAGCAGCCAGGGTGCTAACAATATTACTCCACTCTTAGCTTCATCTGCTACAAGTTTATTACAGAAGCGAAGTGAATTACACAATCTGACGTTTGTCTGAGGACTGCGCAGCATTTGTATCCCTTAGACAATTACAGTGGCCGGAATAGATATACATCTTACAAGAGTGTCAGAGAAATATTGAGCAAACCTCTGCAGGTTTGTGCTTATTGCATTTACCTGGAGTGGGATTTGTGAAAGTTCCACGCAGGTAAAATACAATATAGTTGTTCTTCACGTGTCACATGCAAATCCTGTATAATTTGTGTGGTTTTATTTCTTTAATAAAATATCGGACCACCAATCACCTTTTCAAAACTGCTCTTGGTCAGCAGACCTGAAATAATCTTTAGATGTGGATCGTTTCAGTAACTGCTGTGGGAATTCCTTGTAATCCATGTGAAAACATCAGCACAGTCACTAACCTACTTGTTTTTCCAGCTGCTAACCAGTGTCACTTTATTTTACAGTGATGCGCTTAACAAAACCGACTCTCTTCACAAACTTGCCGGTGACGTGTGAGGATCGAGATCTGCCGGGTGAGGCTGTTTAAATGTGCAGACAGAGTTCCATCCACAGAGCCTGGATGGAATTTCATTCTGTATTTTTTAGCAAAGCTGTAGCGGTGCAATCTGGTGCATGCTGTGGGATAGCAGGTTTACAACTGCTGTAAACCCAAGCAGACATAGAATAAAGCAGTCAACCAGGACAAGTTCATAATCTGACACATCCAATACACTATGGAGGTGACAGCTGAGCCACTGTACCACAGCTGTTAATAATGACAGCTTATTGATCAGAGGTCTTATCTCACATTAATAAGGACGCAGAAGGTTAAATAAAACATGAACAGTAAAGCATCAGTCCTGTGCCCATGGTATAATCTCTTGTCTGTGGGATGTTTTCATTCTCTATAATGTAAAAATTAATTTGAGGAAGAAATCTGTTTTGAAGAGTTCCAAAACCTGAGCATTATTAACCTGAGAGAATTTTCCAACCTTCACTCATGTAAATTGTGTTAGAGAAACTCAGTCATGCATTATAAAGTTTCAGAACACTAATGTTAAGCTTTTTTTAAATTCTGCTATTTTTGAGAGGTCCACATCAGCACTGCACTGCAGGAAGTTACAGGAAGTTCTGAGGCCAAACGTGGTTGGGCAGCTTCCTCAATTTTTATAGTAATTCAAACATTTTCTGTGGTTGCACTAAGAAATCTCACTCAAATCAGCTTACAAACAAATGCAAGATACTATGTCTACAACAAAATACTTGTTTGACAGAAAAACAGCTAATATCTTAATGGCATCAAACTTCTTTGAATGCATAAAAGAGACATAGGCTTGTTAAAGTTTCTATTATTTTATTACTCCCTATCAGCCATTACATTATATTTGCTGAGTTTGGCCATACACTGGATATAAAAAGTGTTGCAAGGTTTTTGCGATGTTAAAAAATAACACCACAAAAAATATTTTCAGAACCTTTAATGTGACCCATAACCTGTCAGTTCAATTGGAAGACAAACAAATCTGTTAAGGGAAAAATATTTATTTAAAAAAATGCAATGAGCTGGTTGCATAAGCGTGCTTACCCAAAAATAATATATTTTTTAGCTGAATGGCAATATACGATATATATATGATATATTTTTTTCTTCCCAAAAGGTATAAACAAAAAGGCACTTGAGTCACACAGGCATTTTTTTTAAACATTCAGCTGTAGATGTACATGAGAAATTGCTCAAAAATAAACTATTGGCATATTTAAATAATAATGCTTCTCAAATAAATTAATGCTTTTTTCCTCCATAACAAAACACTCACAGCTTTAAACAGAAAAGATACTGAGCAAAAAGAGCAAAAGGCTGATTTATTCTTTAAAAAACAGTCTGCAGTGAAGTAGACTTCACCAAAGTGCTTCCTCCTGTGTGTACTCCTGTACAGCCAGTACTCTGTGCAAATAAAACATGTAAACAGACTGAATGAACAAAAATTCCTTCAGTCAGAAAGTTTCTCGCTAGCTCAGTAAATCCATAGACATATGC
>VUQK01013884.1:37897-56698 GCA_015106715.1 Bujurquina vittata
GGGTTAGTGTTATGACTGTGAGGAGGCGGGAGGGGGGGTGGGAACAGTAGGCAAAGCTGCATTTTCATTAAAGTGGTATCATAGGTGGATTTATCCCTAAGTAAGGTGTGTTAAACAGATGCTCAAGCTGTGATTCAAATGTCCCAAACGAGTTTATTGGTCTAAAAAAGAAAACTGTCACAGAGATTCTCAGCCAAGGACAACAGGGCAAGAGAGCACGATGTCTATCAAAAGCAGCAGCTGCAGACAGCTGTGATCTGATAAAAATAAAACTAAACTAAACTAAACTTAAAATAAAACAAAATAAAACTTGAAAAGGAGCATGAACACACCACTGTAGCAAATGTATATCAGTTCTATAAACAAGAATTTCTGATCACAAAAAACCTGCATGAAGGTGTTTTGTTGGATTTGTGTGTGTGTGTGTGTGTGTGTGTGTGTTTTAGAGTGAGGAAGCATCCAGTTACAATCTCTATCTTACACACGGGAAACCTGAGGACTGTTTGTGGCATCTTTTTACCACCTGGCTCTGCGGAGTTTACACTGGCACCTGGTGAAACTCCATCACTGCAGGTTTAATATTTAAAGACTGTTCAGAGTTTGGTTCCCTTTAGAGATCAGGACCAACTCGCCCTCTTCCTCCTGATCAGTGCAGCCCACCTGAATCACACCGAAGGGATCTGAGCTTATTCGACAACCAGGTAGTCATCTTCAGTTCTGCTTTGTTTTCCTCAGTGCTATCATCTTTGTGACATATTTGAATTTACGTAGAGTTTATGCTTCATTCAAATGTATATTTTCTCTGTTTTGTGTGGGCTAGTTCAGTAAATTTGTACCAGTTCAGTTAAAGAAGCTAATTCCTGCAATGTGAGACTGAAAATTTGTCCTGATATGGCACCGTGAAATGAGGAAATCTGAAGAAAAAAACCCAAAGCAGACGCATGCTGAAAGTTTGGGATTTTCAGTTTTTCCTGTTCTGAAGCTTGCAGCTTATGGGAGCTTGAAGTGGCTGACTGCAGGATTACACTCCTCAAGCAAAACTGCTGAGTGGGCATTTTGACATCTGCACATAGTTTAAAGGGTTGATAAAGAGTTCAAAATATAGATAAAAATATTTGAGGATTTTCAATTACATATATGTAATTTTTTTTCACCTTTCAAAGCTTCAGAATGATTTTTCTCTCTGCGTAATTAGCTAACCTAGCAGAGACCAACCAAAAGAACAGCGATTTCCACCATTTATACACACAATGTACGTGAACTCCCCTGGAGCTGAGAGTGGATCCTATGCACTGACCTTCCTGGGAAAGAAAGTAGGAAGACATCGATCTGTAGCCCCTTCAGGCAAGCAATGTAAGTTTAAAACACACACACGTACACACACACACACACACACACACACACTGAGAACAAACAAACTGCTGTATCTGATATCATAAAAGGATACGGCTGACCGAGGATGCTGCAGGCAGACAGGTGAAGTTAGATGAGGGTTAAATATTTCAGCTGCTTGGCTGCCTTCCTTTGTGAAGCAGTGAAGCAGTCAGTGTATTAGAAAAAACAGAACACTTTGTCCCTAACAGGGTCTGGTTGGAGATCTGGGTTTGAGGGCCATCCAGGTCCTTTAGAACCAAATGGAAACACATATGCTGACTGACAAGTACACAAACCTAAAATGCACGGCAGTATTAGCATAGTCACTCTACCTGTAGATAAACTACATGCACAGGTGTGTTTTCCATTTTTTTAGCATGTATTTGAATTCTCATGGCCCGTAGAAATCTTTATGTTCAATCAAGCTATTATCATTACTTTCAAGCTCTCTGTCCTCATGCTGCGCCGGCTTTTTGTTATTTTGCTTCTTCTCTGTTCACAGCCATCGAAAGTCTTCTCAATGCAACAGCAGTGGATTTCTTTTCATTTTAAGTAGAGGAGTAAAGATTAGATGTAATCTTTTCAGTTTCGAGTTTTTTTTTCAATCTTAATACTTTTTTTCTACTCTCAGTTGCCTGGGAGACAACTGTCAGGTCTGCGTGCCCTGAGGACCCCGTGGTGTCCTCGAGGGCTGCTAAGGTCCCAGTGGCAGTGCAGGCGCCTGAAGAGCTACCAGGCAGTGTACCAGAGCTTAAAGATGAGCGGCCATGCCCAATAATTCACAACACACAGTTTGACCAGTATGAGGACAATGCAGAAGGTCAGCTCAGCCTTTCAGGTTTTGCCCTGTTTTTCTGTTGCCTTTGTGCTTGTGCTGCTTTTAGGCTCATTCAGCTGGATCACTGCTTTTAGTCTGCTCTCTTTCTCTGTCATTCCTGACATCATTTCTGTTTCTCTACTGAAAGGTGTTTCTGGGAGGAAAGTTACAGCATGACAACACGCCCACATTCCTGTTCGAGGAATCAAAGAGGGGAGAGGGTGGGATGGGTTCTGTAAGAGACAGCGAATGATGACATATTCAAACGGAGCCATTTTATGGAATATTTTAGATTAAACTGAGAGTGGTGACGCTTTGAGCTGAAAAACGAAATAAACCAGAACTAACTATTTAGTTCTAACTAGAAAATATTAATCACACAGTAATTAAATTTTGACTGTAACCTTCAGAAATGTAAACAGACATCATACTGAATGCCACAAATCGCTCAGCATAAAGATGTAAGACATGTTTTAAATCTTATAAATAAAATGTAAATGTTTCAGTGCGATTATGTGTTTTCTTTTTCCCAAGACTGAATCTGTGTAAGTGCAATAAAATGATCATAAATGCATTATAAACAAAAAAAAAAAAAACTGAATTAATTTATTTGGACTTTTTTGAGTTGTTTTATGGTTTGATTCATTTCAGTGGTTAAAATATTTAGCACCATCCTACAGTTACATGATTGACAAATTTGTGTTCACTCAGGGATTAAATAAACAACAACCCCAAAATAAAGATAAAATAGAACATGCTACGCTTTGAGAATCTGTGCCTTCTCTTTATTTTTATTTATCCATTTGTTCCTCAAGCTGATTTCAAGTCTTCAAAAACATTTGCTTCATTGTTCAAGATGTTGCTCATCCCCAAACTCTGTGGATGAAGAGGTGGGCTGCGTTCAGGCGCTGGATCACTGCCGACCGAAGAAAACACAACGGACACGAGGTCAACCAAGGTGCTATAATAAAAAAAAAAGTTAAAAAGTAAAAGTATGTTGTAGGAGAGGAAAGGGAGTGATAGCATGGGAGTTTCTGCAGTATGTTGAAGTAAAACTGGAAAATGCAACAATGTAAAACTGTCTGTTTCATCAAAATACACAGTACCAGCAGTTAAAGTACATGTGACAGACATTGTGTTTTATTGTACATGAAATTACTAGATTGTCAAGCCATGTTTAAGTATGCATTTGGAGCAAGGGCGCTAAGGTCAACAAATCCCCAACAAGGGTCAGCACCCTCCAAAAGGTCACAAAATCAATCATATCTAATCTAATGGGGCAGGAATGAAGCGAGCAACAAACAAACTGCAAACAACACAAATACATCTGAAAAAAAGACTGTTTTTAAGGAGTCAAAGGGCAAAAAGGTTGGAAACCACAGATTTTATAGTCATATGTACATTTTAGTTTCTATGTTTCTCTGCTGTGAGGTAAGTATGACAACGGGTGTGGTGGAATGTGGAAAGGTCACTTTTTCTTAGTGTTTTTTTTTTTTTGTATAGGGACAAGAATGCAGCATGAACCCCGCCACAAACCACAGCATTCATATCCTAAGCTAATCTGCAACTCCCTTCTCCAGGCAGACCTTTACAGTATATAAAACTGAGCAGCACATACACAAGAATTCATAGGAAACACAGTCTATGGAATAAACATTAAGAGAGACAAATAGAGCAGTACAAGGCAAAAACTATGTCTATTACCACAGGACCACAGCATTGTTGGTCCCTCTTTAGACAGTGTAACAGTGAAGTTGAAAATGATCCTTTTCAGGCTCCAGTTTTAGTTTTAGCTTTGCACGTTCCACACGTTGATCACACAAACAGAAAAAATATCTTTGTCCAAATGAGGATTTACATGATAGCACCTCACAGCTCTCACCAGCTACACTCAAACCTGAAAAATCACAGAGTGCATAAAACCTTTTGCAACATGAATTGGCAGACAGCTATCAAATCTAAGTCTATGTGAGTTTGCTTTTCATAGCGTTGTCACTATTTTAACATGCTGAACAAGTATACTTTGAGAACGTTAGCTGCATACAGATTTGAAATAGCACTCCTTCTGCACGGCACTACTAACTATCAGTTTCACTAAACCCCCTTCTTTCCAGTACACAATAATTTGCAGCATGCTATTTCTACAGGCTCATCAGGATCTCACCTGCCAGTTAGCAGTGATGCAGATCAAGGAGCAGAAGCTGGGCAGTCAGCGGGCGGCAAGATCTACATCCCCTATGAGTCTGCTGAACTCTGCATTGCTCAGGTAAATCAGCGAGGATCATCACAGAGCATCATTGAAGCGCAGAGCAGTGACGTTTTTCATGTTTAATGAGGATGAATGAGGACGTCGGAGGGGCAGCTCAGGTTGGGTGGTTCAGGGACGAAGTAAGAGGGGAGATGGAAAGAGATGATCTGCTCCAAAGCAAAGCAGTAATAAAGAAAAGAAAGAAATAACATCATAATCTGCATCACCCTGTGTTGCAAATTATGGTCAAAACAGAGACATGGTTTTATTGTACTTGATCAGTGAACAATACATGTGTCTTCAGACCTTTAACTTAGTGCTTTTTCCAGTTATTCAGTGATACGGCATGCAGCCACACAATGAAGGCACTGTCAGACACTGCTGTTTTGCTCTCACTCACACTCACATGGCTGCCCTCATACTGCTAGTGTTCCCCTCAAAGGCTTTTTTGCATTTTTGTGTCTGTCTGATATCTGTTAGTAATTGTCTGCTGTAAAAACAGATCGCAAAAGACATGGAAGCAATGAGTAAAAGGCACCTGGAAATGGTCCAAGAGCTGGAAGAGAACTTCCAGATCACAGTGCGGGAGAACCAGGTGATGATGTGTGTGAGTGTCCGTTTAGGTGAGTCTGCTGAAACAAAAACAGCACTGCTATCTGTCCTCTCTTATCAGGAGTGGACCGTGCAGAAGATCAGATCTCACTACCAGAACAAATTAAACACTCTGCGGAAAATCTTGGACCTCTACCAGGAGAAGGTGGAGAAGAAGAAAGCTGACTGGGAGATAAAAGTTGAGGTCGCAGCTGTTCATGAATCAGTCCATCTCTAAATTTTCTTTATATTTCTAACATGAAATTTATGCTCTCCTCGATTTTTTTTAATTTTTATCTTGCTTATTTTACTGCAGCTTTGCTGTGGTGCATTCTTAGTTGGAGCTTTTAGCTAAAATATTGAGTGGGCCCATGCATATTTATACGTATTCATCGTCCTGTTTCCTGCAGAGCTTGAGAGCTCAAAACGAGCTGTTGCTGAGGGAGCAGAGAGCTGAGAGGAAGAGAAGCGTGGAGGAGGCCCTGCAGTGGCACAGAGAAAAGGTCGCATAGCAGTCTGGACAGGCTTCATGGCCTCTTACATCAGCCATCTGTGTTCTGAACAAGAGCACGCTCTTGTGGCAATATTTGATTTTGTTCCTTTCTTTGAATTAGAGCAAAATGCTGGAACTGTTCTCCAATAGGCTGGATGTCCTGCACAGCCATCAGGCCTCCAGTGAGTTTAGCTGCTGCAATGTTAAAGCCTGTGAAACGGCTAATGTTTGTGCACATTGACCTATTTATGTCATTTTGCACTGAACAGCATTGCAGGAGCTGCAGATGGCCCGACAAGAAATAGGGAAAGTCCAAGAAATGTTGATGGTGTCCACAAAGGAGCAGCAGGAAGCTTCAGGGGAAGGTGGCAGGTTGGAGAACAGAGAACTTTCAGTGCAACAGCAGACTGCGGTGGGTTGGAATCAGTTATTGCTATAGTTTGCTGCCTGTATCAGGGATGAAAGAGCTCTTATGATCAAACTATTAGTAAAGCAACCAAGAAAACTTTGTAAAGGACAATATATTGAAAAGGTACCCTGCATTAAATGGCAGATCTAATTATAGCATGTGTTCAGATAACTGAATATCTGATAGAAAAACAAAATCATACATGTGGCTATAAATCTGCCAGCATGAGGGAAAATCTTTTTTCTGTTCTGTGCTGATTTGTTTCTGGTGCACTGAAACCCCGTCTTTTTTTGAGTGTAGGACTGCAGTGATTCTGATCGGCCACTGGAGGGGGCGAAAGCCCGCCTAGAGGAGCTAAAAGAGAGCCTGTATCAGAGGGAGAGGGAGATCACTGAACTGCTGGAGGCAGAGAGGAGCCCCATCCCTCCTGTGCCTCAGCCACCCTGCACCGTGCTGCTTCCCACTGTCATAAGCAAGGTGCCGCTCAAATTAGTTAATATTTAATTATGTGTAAACCAACTGGCAGCTGACAGGGTCACAAATGATTTTAAATACAAAATCACCTTTTTTGCACCCTGATTTTTAATTATTATTTTTTTTAATTTATGTGTTGCATTGATATTAAATGATTGCTTTCTTCTAGGCTCATGAAATTTGCATTGCAGTGCCTGAGACCAGAGCCCTTTTAAACCAGATGATTGAGGACAATCGGGTTGCTCTGATCCAAGCCAGAGACAAACTGGACCATCACAAGAATGCTCAAGAAGAAAGCAGTGACAGGGAGGATGCCACTGACCGAGATGGGTTAGAATAAGAAAAAAAACACATATGGTTTCTTAAATAGTTGCAATAAACAGTTAATGTCTGAATCTCAGATTAAATTGAGCCACCTTTAACTTTAAAGAATAATTGATTTCCCTCCATTTTACAGGTCAGACAAATATGACACAAGTCTGTCTCTATTACAAGAAAAAGTGAGGGAATTTGAGGTCTACCAAATTGCTTTAGACTGCATTAAAAATGGAACGAGCCCCATAGTGAATGGTAAATACATCTGAAGTTGCCTGAATATGCTGGCTGCAGCCAATAACAGTAAATTGATATACATGTAATCCATGCATTCTTTGCTACTTTTTTGTAACTAACATTTGCATCTTACTGTCATGATATAATAATAGTCTTTTATACATCACTCTTGTAAACTTCATCTCCGCTCAGACTGTGCAGCCTCTGAACTGGAAGATATCCTGGGACAGGAGACAATCCAGTCCACAGGTGGAGTTCAGAGTGTGGGGCAGCAGCTTCTGCTGCTGCAGGATCAGGTTAGTTTTTTTTTTACCACACGGGCCATTTAGGGCAGGAACTTACAGAAACCACAGAGAAGGGCACTGATGTGTCGACCGTGAGCTTTTACACATACCTACTGCATGTTAAGTATCACTTAAAATATACACCAGTAGTCTAACATGGCACATTATTCTGATCACTGACTGTAAAACATTTTAGCCCAAAGGATTATAAATATATGCATTTATCTGCTGCACTCTTCACTATTACAGCTCTTTTGTTATCATTCTCTTATCTCAAGCTGAAGCAAGAAAAAGAAGAAAAAAAGAAAATAATTGAGAACTACACTTCAGAAAGGACCTTGAGGAAAAAATATTACAATATGGTGGAAGATATGAAAGGTACACACATGTATCTGTACATGTATATAGTGCTGCACTTTGTTTTAGACCTGACTAAACTAAAGAAAAAGCAATCTTTTTTCTTCAGGTAAAATTAGAGTTTTTTGCCGGATTCGCCCAGTGAACCGAGCCGAAGCTGTGCAGGGTGGGGCCATTGTTGTGGAAAAAATTGACGAATACTCGGTCACTCTAGAAACGCCTCGTGGGCCAAGGGAGTTTCAGTTTGACAAGGTGTTCAGTGCTGAAGCTTCTCAGGAAGACTTGTTTCATGACACCAGCAGGTGAGGGGTGCAGCACTGTTCACCAGCGTGACATAACACAGACGCAACAAGCCCCAAAATGAGTATCATAAGAACCACTGAGAATTCACATTTTTTGAAAGTGGAGTGCTTACTGAACCTTCTGGCAAATGTAAAAGAAATATAATGAGTTTTATTTTGCATCATTTTTGCTACAACTGGCATTTTTTTTGCTCTCAGTGCATGTGTTTAATTGAATACATCAGGTTTTTCAGGAAAAAAACATCACACTGATGATGTAGAGGTCTGAAAAACTCCTGGATCATGTACGATACACTTGGCATTGCAGGGTTAATGTATTTTGGATGTAGGCATGGAGCTCTTCTCTGGATAGTACTCACTGCTTGCATAAGATTAGATGAAATTTCTTCATTGTCAGTGCACAGATGACATCAAACAGTGATAGTGTGATCACTCTTTTCAACATTACTGTCTCAGATGAAATCTAAAAAGCCACACACATGACCAACCAGAGCTTTTCTTTTTTTTTTATTTAACCAATTAGATTCATTTCACGCTTGCACTGATGTCATTGTGGGAATTATTATTGAATTAAGAATCTAAAAATACCCTGTAATTACATATGCAGTACACCAGGAAAAATCTCATGATGAAGCAATATTTAATTTCTGCTGAAAACAAAACTAACAGCTTTGATGTTGCTGATGTTGCTATAGAAACAGTGACTGTGCAGTAGCTTCAGGTTAACAGGATCGCGACGAGACCTCAGAAGATTTCAAGTTGCTGCTGCTCCTCTGTAAACTGTTCTTCAGTTTGGTTTCCTGTTCCTGTGCAGTGTTACAACTATTTAGTTATAAATCATGTTCAAAAGCAGATTTCAAAAGCTGATGGAAAAATAGACACAATGTTACCCAGTTTAACTCTTGCCCTCAGGGTATCCTAGATGGAAAACTTTCATATGTTTTGATGCTTTCAGTTGAAGTATTCAGAACATGTTATTCCCACAGGCTGATCCAGTTGGCTATCGACGGTTACAACGTCTGTATTTTTGCGTATGGCCAGACGGGCTCAGGAAAAACCTTCACTATGGTTGGGGACAAGGAACAGAAGAATCCTGGGATCATCCCAAGAGCTTTCAATGCCATATTTGATATCATGCGGGAGAACAGCTGTAAATTCAACTTCAAGGTAACAGACATTATTTCACCAACTTATAAATAAACTGCATTTGGGAGAGAAAAGGTGTCTCTTAGCTCTCTTCCACCTTACCATGTTTCCTTTTACCCCAGGTTTCAGCCTATATGCTGGAGCTGTACAATGACAGGCTGCAGGACCTCTTTGCGAGCCAGACTGGTGAGGCCCATGCACACACTCAGTCCCATGGCCAGGCGAGGCGAGTGGAGATCAAAAGGAACAGAAAAGGGGTTGTGTTTGCCCAAGGGGCAGAGACAAAAGAGGCTTCCAGTGCCCAGGAGCTCTACGCTCTGTTCCAGCAGGCCTGCGCAAACCGACACATCTCTGCCACCAGTGAGTTCTCTATGCCGTGCAAAAGACACTCAGTTCAAACGGGGTCCTGCTAATTGGTTTGGATTAATTGTGTTAGTTACAGTTAGTGCAGTGGGGTGGCATTTAGGTACATCATTACAGGTCTGGGTGGTAAGTGGCACAGTAACAAAACCCTGAAGCTGCACCTGTTTCTTTGTTGTTGTTGTTTTTGCTGTTGTTATTTTAAAGAGAACCTAAGGATTATTATTAGCTGGTTTAAAATAGTTGGTCCCATCAACACCTACTGAAGTCACAGTTCATAAAAAATAAACTTTTATTGAGTCTGTTCTGTATATTTATTAAGAGATGAATGTAGAGAGTTCCCGCTCCCATCTGATTGTTGGCATCATGGTGGAGAGCAGGAATCTGACAAATGGGAGCGTGAGCACTGGGAAGCTGAGCCTTGTAGACCTGGCAGGTAGTGAGCGAGCAGCCAAGACTGGTGCCAAGGACCATCAGCTGAAGGTCTGCTCTTACATTATGTTTCATTGGACACTGAGTAATAGGAGAATTTAAAAAATCAGAGATTTGTCATGGCAATTTTTCTATTTTCTCCTCCCTGCAGGAGGCAAACTCCATTAACAAGTCTCTGAGTGCACTGGGTGATGTGATCTCAGCTTTATCTGCTGAACTGCCTCATGTGCCATACAGGAATAGCAAGCTAACACAGGTAATAAACAATGAAGTCAGTATTCTAATTTTCTAATTCTGTATGGTAACATAGACGAGCAGGTCAGCTAAAATGTTTTTCATCGCTCTCAGGTGATGCAAGACTCCTTGGGTGGAAATGCCAAAACCCTCATGATCGTCAACATCTCTCCTTCAGAATGCAATCTTGATGAGACTCTCACATCTCTCATGTAACAGAAATTTTTTTTAAATATATTTCAGCACTAGTAAATTCAACTGAATGACACCCGAACTCTCTGAACTTTGCAGTTATGCGACAAGAGTGAAGGCCATAACCAACAATGCTCAGAGAAATGTGGAAAGCAAAGAGATTGCCCAGCTAAAAGAGGTGCATACCACTTTCACAGCCAGACATTCACATATATAAATATATATTTCAAATTAAACAAAAAGAATGGGAAATTCTTCTTTCCAGGTGATCATGAAACTGAGATCCGGGCAGGCCGTTGAAGAGGAAGATGTTTGAGCTATTCTGCATCGTAATAGTGAATAAAGTTATGGAGTCATTGCTCAAATCTTGATTTAGTCATTTACTTACTGGCAGTTGTGCTGAGGATTGTGTGCCATTTCTTCATGATGGCAGCCTGCTGGGATGTACAGTATAGAATGAGGCCCCCAGCAATACAGAACCCCCTGTGTAAATGAAAATGTGAACAGGAAGTCAGTAGGCATTTCAGTTTGCACTTGTTTTGTGTGTGGTAAAAGCTAACATGTTTGTGGCCAATTAGTGCCTGAGAAAGTGAAGTTTTCATCGGAATTCAATGTTTTCATTTTTTGGGTGGAAATAAAATGTAACACATCACCTAACTTCCCATCTTGGTCAAGGCCAAAAACAACAAACCACATGTCCAGCTGGTGTGCGGCATCATTTGTCTGCTTTTGCGAAATGTTTGCCGAAGTTGTTCAGGTTGCATATTTTATAGTGAGTTTTGCACGTGTGCAGTCTTTTTTTGCTTTTTTCCTTCCTCTGAGAGTAATGTAGGTAAAGCTTGCAAGTCAACCTTTCCAACAGTGATACATAAAGGTGCCCAGGAAATGGAGCTATAAAAAAATAATTCATTCATTCTGTGACACAGAGATTAAGCATTTTTTTTTATTTTCAGATTACATGTTTTACACAAAGCTGTTGCCTGAAGCTGCGTTATGTGATTCAGTTATACTTCTTTTATAATTAATTCAATATTACATAAGTGATTCATCTTGTACAGGTGAAGCAGTTCACTAAGAGCTAATAGCTGAAGGCTCTGCTTGTAAAGTAGCTTTTAAAAGCAGGCACTCACTAAATAGTCACTGAAAAACATTTCACAAAAGATAAAACTTTAAAACTTTCCATTTACAGATGTACTAATGAAGTAATTCTCTCATACTCTGCTGCTGTGCTCCTTTACATTTAGCTTATGAAAACAGCGTTGTTCCATTTCACACTCTTTACATCCCCTATATGTTGGGGTGCATTTCTTATCTGGGTGTGTGGCAGGTTACAGTGCTGATGGTCAAAGAGAAAGTTGTGGGGTTTATTTAGGGGATTAGCACTGGGGGATTAGGGAGAGTATGAAGAGGAGGAAGAGGCAAGGAAAAGAGGACAAAGAGAAGACAAGGACATGATAGAGGTGAGAAGATGTCTGGAAACTATGTGATAGATATGGGGGCATTTTCAAACTCCTACTTTCAGTTTGAATGTGGAAGTCAGATGGACTCATGAATGACCCATGTTTTTTTTAATCTATGTGTGTGTGCACATGCATGTGTGCACGCTTTCACCCTACTTGCCAAAGCAAACAAAACCCCCAATAATAACTACAATTTCTGTTGTGATATTCCAAAACATCCACGGGATCATCATTTGGGTTTTCAGAGGGTCTAGAATCTCTGAGAAATGGTAATCCTGTATGGACGAGGTTTCATAGTCAGACCAAAATCAGCGGTGAGATCCAACTCCTGCCCTGGAACATTTTCAATGCGCAACCCGTGAAGAAGCGTGGTGAGAAACACAAACATCTCCAAACGTGCAAATTCATCCCCAAGACAGCGTCTTTTTCCCACACCGAAAATGAGGACCTTCTCTGTCAGCTCTTTGTTAAGGAGCCCATATGGGTTCAAGAAGCGTTGAGGATGAAATTTCTCAGGATTGACCCAAAGATCACTGGGAAAGAATTAAAATCATGAGGATATAAATATAGTTATTAAAAAATATTTTAAGAGCTTAAAAGAAGATGTTGAAAGAGACAAGTGCTACTCACGTATCATGATTGACCTGATACTGGTTAATAAAGACACATGTGTCTTTGGGAATGAAATACCCATTAAATGTGATGTCTCTCGTGGTACTGCAGAGGAAAAACCAGAGGAAAGTGTTTTAATAAATATTTACAAACTGAAAAAACAAATTTGCTACAGGCTAATATTTAATCTTACCAGTGAGGTAAGGTAAAAGGGACATATGAAGCATGACGAAACACTTCATATATAAACGCCTCCGTGAACGGCATCTTGGACTTATCGGAAAACCTGGACAGCTGGGCTTTGCCAATATGCTCATCTTAAAAAAGAAAGACCCAAAGACATTTACAAAGAGTAAAATACAATCCACATCTCAACTTTCGGGGTTAAAAATTAAGTACTGTGATCAGTATCAGTGTTAAAAAGGTAATACTTTAAACATTATTTTAAATGTATTTATCTTCATTTTTATTCCCTAATTTTAATCCTATTTTAAAATGCTGATGTTGTTATTATACACTAGAGGTGATGATTTGTTTTCTTTCAGTTTGTAACAACTTTTAAACATGCACATCACAAATAATTGCAATTTAAAGTATACCGATCCGTCTGATTATTTCACTAATGAGGCTTCCCGTACTGATTTATCCATTGTAAACAACAGAATCAAAGCTTCTTAATTAAATTTAATTTAAGAGATGAAAAGAGGAATAATGTCAAACTACATCTGCTCACTGCCTTGCGTGTCAGCTCCTTTGTGTCTCTTGGGAACTCTCTAACCCCTCTCCTGTTCTGATTCAGCCTGTCTCCTCTTAGTTTCTCTCTCTCTCTCTCTTTCTCTCTCTCTCTCTGTGAAAATACAACGTGCCTCCAAACAGACAGCACCAGTTCTCTGAGCCCACTTCAAAAAGTACCTCTAGCGTCAGCAAATTGGACTCATCTTTTGTGAGTTTCTCTGGTGGCTGTCGGATTCCGTCTCTCCAGAAAGCACGCTCGGGTTGGTCATTGTTTAGTCTTTGTAATAAGGATTCTCCCTGAATCATATCCTGTATGGCTGGTATATATTTGTCAGTGAGAGGTGCATTTCCACCTGTTTCCTGTGAAATGTCTAAATCCCATTTGTGATGAATGTTTTGACAGATAAGAACCACATTTAGCATAGATCTATGCTCATTAGTGATGTGGGGCTTGAAACGATTAATGAGCAACCTCCTATTTTGGTCTATGAAAAACACAATGACCATAAGTCATTCATGAGAACAGGCACCGAAGAGGCCTTAGCTATTTAGTGTACCATGAATTCATTTTCTTTGATAAAATACACACAGTAATTCTCTGTAAGCAGTGAATTTGCCATTTTGTAGTGATGATTTTTCTTAGGTATGTGCACAAGGAGAGCCAGGCATAAGGCATCACCTATTTCCTGGTGTATTTTATCCTGGATGTCGGGAAACTTGATGAGGTACAACAGGCTCCACTGTAAACCAGCAATGATGGTGTCAAATCCTTTGGGAAACCACAGACACACACACACAAAAACAAACTAGTGTGAAAGGGGAGCATTGATTATCATCACTGGAATCTATTACTGTCATTTCAGACAACCTGCTCCAAAGATGTCTATGACAGTGTGAATGATCTGATCATTGGAGAGCATCGATGTATCCTTGTTTTCTTCTCTTTCTTCACAAAGTGCAATTAGAGCATCTGTAATGTCCCGGATGTGGTTCTGCAACCAAAAAAAAGAGAATTTTACCCTGAGCAGTGTTGCTGTCATTCTAACATCACTGTCACCGCTGAAATACAAAGCTACCTGCTTTAACTATGGCAAAAATCAGGTTAAAGCTTAAAAGCAACAATTAGGGAAGAGACAGTAATCATTTGTGGTAAGACGCGTGTCTTCCAGTGGGTTGCTAATTCCTAATTAGAGTGCATGTGAACATTTTAGCTCCTATGCACAAGAACAAAGGTCCATCCCATGGAACTTGTTTGTTATTTTTTTGGCTACAGTTACACTCACAGCTACTAATGTATGAGTGCGATGTTAGATTAAATAGCTGGAGGCAAATTAGTGGGACAGATCTAAAGAAACAATGCAAACAGACACGTCACTGACAACATAAGGTTGTGGCAAAAACTGTTCAGTCCCTCTTTTATGGTTAAGCCTATGTCAGTAAATGATCCGTGTCCTTAAGAAGATGTGGAAAAATTAAAACCCAACCTTCAACATAACAGGCCACAGTTCTTGTCTAAAAAAGTATTTGCATAATTAATTACCTTATCAAAGGTGTCGATGTGTTCCTCAATGTTCCGCTCCATGAATCTGTTCATTCTGCAGACGTGCTGGACTATCTTTCTCAGAGATGGACTCGGAAAGTAGCGAAACACGGGGAAGAAATCAGCCAGGTTCCCTGCTGCAAAGAGCCTCAGGACTTCATTGTTGATATGAACAATAGTGAGAAACTCCTTGTCATTGTAGTCATACCTTTTCCCAAAACAGAGTGCACAGACGACATTTGCCACCGAGGTTACCAAGGTCGTCGCAGGGTCTATACCAATCATACTGTGATCCGTCTCCTCTTTAGCAGCTTTTTCACGAATGATCTGCACCATCCCTGCAGCCTCAGCACATATATGCTCCTCTAAGAGGCAGGTGGCACCAGAGCCCCTTGGCTCAGCCTGGGAGAAAGACCTGAGGGCATTCTTACACAGCTTCTTATGGAGCAGCCACACAGGTCCATAACTCTCATTGAAGGTCATACTGGTCCCATTGGCTATAGCAGAGAAGATGAAGAGGTCAGGTCGCCCTGCAAAAGCTTCCCCGTGCCGAACCAGAGCCGACCTGATGGTGCTGTACCCACTCAGAACAACAACAGTCAAAAAGCCAAGACGGAGCTGGAGTGATGACACAGACAAATAAATGGGACATTAATAAATGCTAGCTCTGTCCATCTGAAACTATTCATGCACAAACCAACTATATACCTTGAAGACATCTCCGTACAGGAGACTCAGCCGGGTCAGAGAAAGATGAATCTGCTCCCCAACCTGAAGCAGATTTCCGACAAGGGGCCATGGTTTTGGGCCAGGAGGTGGGGGGTATTTTGTGTGGTCCAGCTGGGGATCACGGTGGAAGTGGAAGAAGGATCTCTTGCTCTTTCGACCCCAGATGACCATCAGGAGGAGGGTTAAAAGACACAGGGCAACAGTGACACTAGATAGAGGGGCCCAAGCGTTCTCCTTGATTGGCAGAATCCCAAAGAGCAGCAGCCTCATATTTCAAGTACAAATGCTGAGAGAGAGAGAGAGAGAGAGAGAGAGAGAGAGAGAAAGGTGAAATTTAAAAAGGGTTTTTGCTTGAAAGGGGGAAAATAGATCTTCATTCAATACAAAGCCTGCAAAGGCCAAAGAAGGAAAGAATATAAAGAAACAAAGAAATAATAAGAAAGGCGTAAGATAAACTCACCACACAGTGCCCTCCGTAACTATGGTGTAGAGTAGAATAAGAGGGCTCAGTTTAGAAATCAGAGAGCAGAAATACTCAGCAGTCAGAGGTTTGAGGTCTGACCCTTGGGAACTTGTCATGAGAGTGGCTCGCAGTATGGGACGTCCCTCAAAGCAGCAGCCAAGCCCCCCACAGAGGGAGCTGCTGTCCATTTACAATAGAGCTGCACACACGGTGAGAAACTTGGCTCGGGATTTTGGATGAGGGCAACTTAGCCTGCATTAGCCCATTTAACCACAGACTGGAACCTTACACAGCATGGGCTCCTCTTCTCCGGTTCTTACTGTGACTAACAAAGCTAGAGGTTGTTTGATGCAGTGCATAGACCGAAAAGGGGATTATTTGCATTATTACATGTTGTGAAACAGTGTTTCCATCCTGTGCTGGTCCTAACCACAAGATATATAAATTTTTCACCTATAGAAACTGTTTGAAAGAACTAGATGAAGCATTTCCTGAAGAAAATGCACTGTGAATGCTTCAAGCAGACACACTGGCATTGCTGAAATATTTGGGAATCTTGTTGAAGAACTTTGAATCACACTATGATTTTCCAGAACACACACACCACTCGAACCTGCGCTCCCTGCTTCTTGTAACACTGTAACAATGGCTGTCTGCACTACCACTGAGCCACCTAGGCTGAACTAAACAGGATAAGATAGATAGATAGATTTATTACAGACTCGTAGTCAAAATCACACAATCAAAGATAAAAGAAAAAAGGAGAATAAAAGTACATTAATAATAGCAACAACAATAAAATACATAAAAAGACTCCTAATCTTTTAGGAGGCAGTCGTACCAATGTTTCCAATACACAGATAAGCGGAAGAGAAAGGATGGATGGATGGATATTTATTAGAGGCCATTGTTTTCACAAAAGATTGTCAAATTTCAAGAAAGAGTTTCTACGAGAAACCAAGTTTTACTGAAAACCTTAAAAAGCTAGAAAAAAAAACAATGCTTGTGAATATTTACGACCAGAGCTGAATTGGACACACAAGCCAAAGCTTGCGGGTACCATGAGATTCATATTGCGGGGATTCATAAGATTTGAATGCTGTTTTTATTGACATTTTAAGGGGCGTCTCAACTTTCTTGGAACTGGGTTTGTACAATATATGTCCAGCTTGAAATAGATCCCCAGATCCTCATCTGCAAAATTTTGTCTGTGCACAATTTTGGTTAGAACTTGAATGGTGAATTTAACAAACTACTAGCTCAAACTTCAAATTTCATGTTCAAATGTCAAAATGTTCAAATTTGCTGCGAAGACACACCTTGTCAAAAAGGATGATTTCATATGTTAAGAATTACTTTGTGTTTGCTACAAAAGCTGTCTGGCCTGTTCTTCGCAATTTTTATATTTTGCAGAATTACATTAAAGCGTAAAGTTACTCTGTGACACTAAGGTAGCAAAAACAACAGCCTGTTAAATTATGACAGTGACTAAAATTTATTTTAAATGAGACAACCAGGTCTATAACACAAAATTCTAAAGGTGAGTCCACAAAGTTCACAAATCTAAAACTTTATCATACACAATGGCATGGTGGTTAGCACTGTTGCCTCACAGCTGGACGGTGTGGGTTTGCATCCACCTTGGCCCTGTCATTCTGTGTGGAATTTGCATGTTTGTGTGGGGTTTTCTCTGTTGTACTCCCAGAAATGAAACTCGTACATTCTTTAATGAAGTATGCAGGAAGCGCTCAATTGATTTACAATTGCGTTTATTATTCCTTCAAAAGAAGTGAAATACAGAGCTCCGGACCAGGCTACGTGTCCCTGACCGCTAATACAATTTCAACATCAGTTCACAAAGTCTGACGCCTCTCTCTCCCTGGCTCCAGCTGTTATTACTGTTACACAAAGTCATAAAAAGGTGGGTGTATTTTCTTCTGTTTTTACTGCTGTCAGGGGATTATCTCCATATTCCATCCTTGTGATAATGTGTCATGTACCCTGGATGTGTTACGGTAGCATACCGTAACCCTATTCTGCCTGTTCTTCTCTAATCCATTATTATTTTAAATTGCCTTTCAAGATGAAATGTCTGTTCTTGGGCTCAGATTTTAGCAAATAAATTTCCCTAAAAAATGCGACTGATGGTCCAGTACAACTTATATGTGTTTTTTCTTCTTTCTTATACATTTTTTGGCTGGTGCGACTCGTATTTCGGAGTGACTTATAGTCGGAAAACTACGGTAGCAAATTAAATCGTTCACTAAGATAACAGAAAAGGGGCGTTCATTATGACCACAAGATCTGCTGTCAGTGTGAACACTATAGCAAGCTAAACAAAACACGGAATAAAAAGATTCAGAGAAGCAAACTGACAAAGGTTACAGGAGCCGCACATAAAATAATAGAAATATTATTACCTGTTGAACTTGTTGTTATTTGCGGATAGAAAGACCTGATATGCATGGCACCTCTTAAAAAAAGTATAAAGAAATGTGCACACTCTTTCGACTGCTGTTGCAATGACTGGCTAATACAGAAAACCTACTCTACTATATTAAAAAAATCAATCCTAACCTGAGAATCATTCACTGCATGGAACAGAAGTAAAAAGACAATTAAGAAAATGGCCATAGCTTCTTAATTTGCTTTCCAAAACGTTTAGCTCCCCCAACCAGTGCTTGGCCAGCACCAAGTATGATTTCAGCAGGTATTGTTGCAAAAAATAATGGATTAAACTCCTCAGCTTCATTTCTGGCCTCATCTTCATGACTTTTCTGAATCCTGTTTCTTTCTGCTTCCAGTTCTCTGTCATACTTTTTCTTTAACTGATCTATCTCATATTCAGCCTTCTTCCTCTCCTCCTCTCTCTCAGCTTGGAGTTGTTTGTTAAATTTCTGCATCTCTTTCTGATACCTTTCCTGCATTTCCCTCTCTATTTTCTCCTTTTCTTCCTGTATTTCTTCTTCTTTCTCCCTCAGGATGCGTTCTTTCTCC
>VUQK01013887.1:12823-24004 GCA_015106715.1 Bujurquina vittata
AAAAAACACATGAAGACTTGAGATGCAAGAATGTCTCAGTCGCCTCAGCAGATATCTTTTGTATTAAAAATAGCAATTTTTACCAGACTATTATGTGTAGCTTCAGTAAGTTGGCTTAAAATGCAATGAAATGCTAAAATGTAACTTGGGTCAGTGTTTTGTTTTTGTTTGAACCAATTTGATTGCCTTGCAGCAAAACTCCTTGTGTCCTATGCACTTTTTTTTGCAGCTCTAAATCCACTTCTTTGGATAAGACTTAAGAAATGGTTGGAAAATCACCAAAGATGCAACTTTGGTGATTATAGATGTCAAAATGAAACACTGAACAAACAGCAATGATCATACAATGAACCACATGTAATGATACAAAATAGGAGCATACCTTATTGCTAAACCGGAACCAAATAAGCTATAAAGAGAAGACACCACAGGCCACACACTGCTCAAAATAAATAGCTATAAATATTTATCAAAAATAAATTCAAAATAAGAGACCACAAGGTCTGGAACAGCTACTTTTCGACACTAAGTTACCAGTATTTTGTTTTAATTTATTTAATATATTCTTGAAATGACTGTGGGTATTTTTGAGATACACTTTCCTTATTTACTTTTTAATGTAAGCTGACATATGCCAATATTTGAATGTGGCTTAGTAACAGCCTGTGTTACTATAGAAAAGGAAAGGAATAAAGCATATTAGCAGTAGCATTAATAAAGTAAAGCTAGTTTGCAAGAAGCTGAATGGTTGAGCCCTAGATTTAGGCTAAGATTCCTGCTTAATGCGCACCATCTCTCTGTGGAGCAATGATTTTCTGATCTAAATGAATTATAAGTGGCATATTAATGTAAAAAGTATCATAAGTGACACTGAGAATTAGCACTACTCTGTTCTTCTCAGTACTGTGGAGCATTTAAGGGTCTTTGAGCTAATTGTTTTGGTTGTAAGGCCTGCAACTTTCCTTTCTTTGCTTTATCTCCAAGTCTGTCATTGATGAGTCCTCCAGTACAACACCTGCTCAGCACCAAGGAGCAGACTTCATCTAGTGAACACTGTTCCATAAGGAGCCAGAAATTTCTCTCTCTCAGGACTCAGTCAAGACTGAATTGGAGCTTATGATGCAAATTTCCAGTTCGTTGTTTGTATTATTGGATTCTACTAGAATAGCAATAGTTAAATAAAATCCATATTTATTTAGCAGCCTTTGTGCAGGCCGTCATTTTTTCCTTTCTCTGAAACAAGCTGTTTTAGTTTAATTCCCTCGACCAGGCAAACGTTTATCTGATTGGCTGCTTTTTATCAAAAGAATGCTTGAAAGTCCGGTGGGTGGGGCTTCTGCGCTCATAGTGTTATTTGACAAAGATAAGGGATAAAGGATATCTGCTTAATATCAATATTAAAACTGAGGCTGGAAAAACCAGTCTGAAACAGAGTGTTTAGAGCAGACTGAAGCCTGCGCTTTAATGGATCATTTACACATGTTAACTGTTAATGTTTATTGGATATAATTTGAGAAGTAATTTCTTGTCACCTTTTATTTTCATTCAACTCCATTCAAAAATTGTTCAGCATTGCCATCACCTTTCCCTGCCTCAGTCAACATTACCTTGGTTTTGTTCACAAGGCTGACTACTGTACAGAAAATAGTTTATATAATCTTTCAGGGTGACAGCCTAACTTTACAGGCCTTAATTAAAATTTACTGAGTGGGAGTTGTTGACTCACTGAGGTGTCCTTTGTCATCTGCCTGTTGCTTTAGAAGCTACAGGACTTGATGCACACACAGAGGCAGCGAAGACATCTGCCTATACGCTACATTGGTCACAGGCACTGCTCTAAGAGCTGCTTCCCTAAAGGAAGCATGGGAATCACCTTACACAGAGAACAGGTGTGGGATTAGAGGTGATTTGATCCTCTGAGTATTTAAGATATTTCTGTTTGTTCATTTCATGGTTTTTATGCCGCCATGAATCATTTATTTCAAATAATTTTCACACTATTTTACGCATATTTGCAAATATTCCCTTCGGCTTATGATTTTGCATTACTAAAGATAAATAAATCATGAACTTTTTAAAAAATGGCTCACCAGTGTTCAAAGGATTCCTGTTCTGCACATTTCTGGCTCCACATTTTTATTCATTTATTTTATTTTTATTACATTCTATAAGAGTAGAAATGATTTTGTAGGTGAAATCAGTTTTTATCCTTTAATGATTTCTGACAGCCACAACGGTTCACCTGAAATGACCATATAAGGGATATCCCTTTATGATGTCATAAAGATCCAAGATTAGAAAAAACAGAATGCTTAGAACAGCCTGAGGCTTTAGATGTTGGCTTACATGGATTACTTGTACATAAACTGACCTTATTAGTTGAAACTTTGGCCATGTTTAATATGAACCATCCACTAACAGAAAAGCACATTAATAAGCCTCTTACATTGCTGATTTCATGTCCTGAGTTCTTTTAACCCATTTAAGCTTTTTGCTTTTATTCTGCAGAGGCCCACTGCTCAGTTTAAATTATGCTCTGACTCATAATTACACCCTGCAGTGGGTCTCGGTCTTAGAAGTGCTCCAGAATGCACTGCAGAAGCCAAAATAAATTGCTTCCTGTTCAGCCTTTGGCACATTTAAGCATTTCCACACCCTGGGCCAGGGCACTGACCTCTAAAGTTCAAGTTTCATTTCCTGCTTAAAGAAAGATAGAAATTTTTTAAAAAAGAAGAAGCTCTGGTTTCAATGTTCTTAACACTCTTTAAAAGATGGCTTTGTAACTTTAGCTACTCGCTAAGGGACGCTTCACAAATATCCACATTTTCAGAGCGTACAAAGCATACAACAGGGGGGGTTTCACCTAGCGTACGCTTTTCAAATAGTTAGAAACTGTTGGTTGATCTGTGTAATTTGAGCACTGCTGTCTGAACGCCGAGGGATTCGCACCACTGCACCATTCTGTGGTCTGCAGTGATATGGCGTCCGCTCTGGCGGATCAGTTCAAACGCCTTATTTAATTCTCTAAAATAGTCCATCATTGATTCAAAAAAATTACTATACTGACAAAGTCGAAGCATTATTTCAAAAATGGAAACCGTATGCCAGAAACTGCAGAAAACAATGATGAATTTTATTCTACATGTTCCTCCAGTTGTGCATATGATCTGATCATTAACAGATGCATGACACCGATTACACACACACACACACACACACACACACACACACACACACACACACACACAAAAGGTACTCCGGAATGGGCTTTTGAGAACAAGCTTGATCACAACAGTTTTCATTTGAATTGTCGACTCTAGCTTCCATCTGAGTACCATCTGTTCATGTCCACCATGGCAGAACGAGCAGAACGTTCATTTTAACAGTGACAAAATGGTAGAATGTTCACGTCCAACATGGCAAAATGAAAAAAAGCTTTTCAAAGTGGTTTAATGACAGTCTGTAAGTTATGTCAGTGTATCAAGAGGAGGCTTTTAAATATGCAGTTTAGCTTAAGTTACTACTGTAGGAGTAAAAGAACAGGTCACTGTTCTGCAGCTGTGTGCTGTAGTTAGTATATAACAGATCATAACAAGAAATATATAAGGGAACTTGTAATAATTAGTTTAACTAGATGGTGAATCATAAATATATATATATATATATATATATATATATATATATATAAAATTGGAAAACAAAAAACAAGAACTGTTAAGTTTTTTTGTTTTTGCAAAGTACACGGGCCACTCTTGCTCACAAAGTAACTTTGCCAAAAGCTTTCTGCAACTTCTACCATGAGACAGAAATTATCTTTATGACTCAAAATGAATTGATATCATTCATAAGAGATGATGTTTGAGATATGTTTGCAGTATTGTAGTGTCTTTACCTGCAATACAAAGCGCCTTGAGGCGACTGTCCGTTGTGAATTGGCGCTGTATAAATAAAATTGATTTGATTTGATATTCTTGACAGATTATAGGCCCACAAGTCATTTACAATAATTTAAATACCAGCAACAATTTTGGGGGCAAATACTGGAAATCCCTTTTTGGCATAAGACTGGCTATTCAGATGAGAAATCATTTGCTCCACTGCCACCGTGTACAGTGTGGCTCCATGTACATTTTGCGTACATAGAGTGCAGTACACATTCACATTAAAATTCAAATCAGTTTTTTTTTTGCACCCTATAAATTCTATTATATAAGTATATCTGTCAATTGCAGGGTGTTCCCTGCCTTTCACCCTATGACAGCTGGGATAGGCTCCAGCCCTTCCACGATCCTGAAAATCATAAGCGGAAGAGAATGGATGGATGGCTTTTTTTATTAGTGCAACAATACAATGTTTTAATAGATAGGAAAGAGTACATTTGGTACCAAGATCAGAATTTTTCAGCACCAGGATGTGTTTTTATAGCACTCAAGGTGCCTAAGAGCACAGTGGCCTCCATAATCCTTAAATAGAAGAAGTTTGGGACGACCAGAACTCTTCCTAGACCTGGCTGTCCAGCCAAACTGAGCAATCATGGGAGAAGAGCCTTGGTGAGAGAGGTAAAGAAGAAGACAAATATCACTGTGGCTGAGCTCCAGAGATGCAGTAGGGAGATGGGAGAAAGTTCCACAAAGTCAACTATCACTGCACTGCAGCCCACCGTCAGGGCTTTATGGCAGAGTGGCCTGACTGAAGCATCTCCTCAGTGCAGACATATGAAAGCCCACATAGAGTTTGCCAAGAACACATGAAGGACTCCCAGACTATTCTATAAATAATAAAACAGGAGTGCTGCATGTAACTTAGGGCAATACAGAAAAGTGTGTTACTGAACATGTATCCCTCATTATACAAATGATTAAAGTGTGTGATAGCTCTACAACCACCCACTGTGTG
Organism: Bujurquina vittata; assembly: GCA_015106715.1. NCBI lineage: Eukaryota > Metazoa > Chordata > Actinopteri > Cichliformes > Cichlidae > Bujurquina > Bujurquina vittata. Next base: position 17,720 of record VUQK01013887.1, read on the forward strand.
ATTCAAAGTTTTAAAAACCTGATATTAGAGGGGGTTTTTCCCCATCATCTATTAAAGACGTGTCAACACTTCTTTTTCCCATCACTGATGACATGTCATTTTATCACACTGCTAATGTCTCGCATCACAATCTTTATGATGAATATGGACAACCTGAGTTAAAGTTTTCACATTAAATAATTACTGTAAATCATCACTAGGGACCAACTAAAGAGGAGGCATATTATCCCATCAAATATCTCTATTTTTTTTGTAAATTATATGAGAACGGGATATTTATTCCAATGTATAAGCTTCAATCCTTCAGTTGACTGAGAATATATCTTCAAAAACTTAACACAATCATAATATAGCATGATGAGTGCTAGCTTGAAAACCCAGCAAGTAGGGGCAAAAACAATAGATATTGGCAAATGTAGCCCTAACACTGTTTACAGTTGATACACATGCACCCTCACACACATGCCGTCAATGGGTTATTATAGGTTTTGTTTACATATTATAGTTTTGAGTCATGCATCCGAAAGTAAATTCCACAAGGTAAGAACAAGATAACTACAAACATTTTTCTGAAGAATGCTTGAAGATTTCCAGGGTCAGAAATGTTGGCCTCTAATAGCATTTCAGTGATGACCTCTCTCGAGAAAGGAAAAAATGCTGAGCAATATATTTTGGTATTCAGAGAATGATCTGTCAATTGCAATAAATCAATTTAATTAAAAAAAATTGAGTCACATCTGTACTTTCAGAAAATATTATACACTAAAATGTTCAAGAACTAGATGGGTGCAGCCACACCCACACCCACACACACACGCACACACACATCTACACACAGATCACACGTCAGCTTTGTGTTGAGGTGGAAATTTCCATGCGTAAGTTCTCTTGACGTACCTTTATTATAAGTGAACAATTCCTGATATATCCATTATATAACACATATAACATGTGTTAGCATTCAGATTGCGCGGGAACTTTGAAGCATCTTATCTTAGAACTGCAGTAGCCATTAACGGCTTTCCTGTACAGAAGCTCTTACAAACTGCGGTTGTATAAAAGAAGAGTTTTGAACTAAGAGAAAGCAGAAATGTCCATGATGAGAAAGCAGAACATTGCCAGCTTATCAGACTGAAAAAACAGGAAAAGAAGCAAACGTGCAAACCTCCCACTTCCTTTTTCTTTGTTTTATTTTTTGACTTGCCTTCATTTGAACTTCATTACTTCTATTATACCTCACAGCTTGAGGAATAAACCACAAACCATGTTTGTTTTTTGTTTATTATTATTATTGTTATTCAGGTTTTTCCAAGACTTGTTATGTGGTTATTCACGTAATACATAGAATTACCAGATACAACTATGCAATACAGAAATAGTAAAATAAGGACACATTTTGAATGATGGTGCATCAAGTTGCAATGTTCGTACAGAACATAGAAAACCTTTGCAATGTTCACAACAAAGTATGTCAGTAATCACTCTTGCAACACAAAAGCATGTTGTGCTAATGTTTATCATCTGTGTGTTTAGCTGCTCCAGTCTCTTAAGGTTAAGGAGTGATACTGATTAAATGACAGCATTACTTTGAAGCATCATTTAACTATTTAACTAAGGCCATGTTTGTTTCAAGAGTCTAAAAAAAGGCGATTGGCTTCTTTAGGTTTTTAAAGATGTTTCAGCCAAGAGGCTTCTTCGGTTCTGAACCCAAAAGGTGGCGCGTGTCAGGTATTTAAACCCTAGTGGGGCTTGTCGCCTTTGGAGGTGGTCGTTGACGCTCTATTGCTCATCATCAAAAAGGGTTTGGGTCATTGCCACCAGGGGTTTTGGGTGAAACAACTAAGACCTTGCCCCACCCTGTATTGAGGTCACCTGAAGAAAGGTGTGAGTGGGGCTTGAGGTGCCTGGAAGGGATCTCAAGACTGCATTGCAGGTGGCTGACAGCTGGTGTTGTAAGCCACATCCTCCGTTCAGTGATCATGTTCACATTCTTTTACTCCTCTTTCAAACCATCTATCCTCCCTGTCCAAAATGTGAACATTGGAATCCTCAAAAGAGTGACCTTTATCCTTTGGGTGCAGGTGTACAGCTGATTCTTGTCCTGTCTATGTGGCTCATCTATGTTGTGTCATATGTTTGTACAGTGGTTGGATTCTCCATACACTACGTTGCTTAGCTTGTGTTTTGGGAGTTTTGTCCTTGTCGTTGAAATGAAGTCCAGTCAGCGCCCCCCCCCCCAAACGCTTTTGTTATTGTTGTTTTGTTGTTTTTTCTTTTCAGTTTTGGCCACCATGGCTTTTATCGTCAGTATGTAGACAGGAAACGAGAAGGATATGGGGGAAGACATGGGGCCAACTGGTGACAATTGGGACTCGTTCCTAATTATGGAGGCCAGTTTGAGCTGCATCCTCCTCTCTCCCACCAACTGCACAGGATGTAAGTGACAGCCCAGGACAGAGCCAGCCCTCTTTATGATTTTGTTTAGTCATTTCCTGTCTGCTGTCGAGATGCTGGTACCCCAGCAGACCATTCCATAGAAGATGGCTGATGACATCACCGAGACAACAAACGTGCGCCGCCCAAACTGCAAGGTGGCATATTAATGTGGTCGCCTGCTCCACCCCTGAGCCATCCAGGCGCCCTTTTTTCCCCAACTCTTGAGTCTACCAGAGCCTGGATGACTGAGAACCTACACAGACAAATTAAAGCCATGCATGTTCTATCAGAGAACTTTTATTACCTACCCAGCAACACACAATTTAAATCTTAGGTTCTAAGATTTGTATTCCATCACAACCCAAAAGTGCTCATTTTAGATTGAGCGAACAGACCATTTGAGTACAGTGACGTCATCGCCATGTTCAAAAATCCAGTTTGAGATTATTTGAGCTATTGATGGATACACTGTAGATGGGAGGTGGGTATAAAAGATGGATACACTGTAGTCAATGTGATCTTGTGCTGATGTAGCCCCCCTGCTTCAATGTGCTGTTCATTCACAGATGGTTTTCTGCATACCTTTATTGTAACAAGTTGTTATTTGAATTACTGTTGCCTTCCTATCAGCACAGTGTGTTCTGGTCATTCTCATCTGACCTCTGGCATCAACAAGGTATTTTCATCCAGACAACTCAAGTTGGATGTTTTCTCTTTTTCAGACCATTCTATAGTGAAAATATCGGTAGATCAGCAGTTTCCAAAATACCCAGACCAGCCTGTCTGGCACCAACAACCATGCCACATTCAAAGTCACTTAAATCACCTTTCTTCCCCATGCTGTTGCTCAGTTTGAACTTCAGCAGGTTGCCTTGACCGCATCTAAATCCTTGAATCCTCTTGAGTTGCTGCCATGTGATTGGCTGATATTTGTGTTAACAAGCAGTTGGAAAGTTGTGCTTAATAAAGTGTCTGGTGAGTGTCTATATCCTATTACAACAGTGGATGCTCATATTAAACAAGACCAAATAATAAAGGGAACTACAACAGATTGTTTCAGACAGTGAAACTAGTGAGCGTATGTGCCAGACTGGACTAAGCTAACCTAAGCTGAGCTAACTGTATTTTAGAAGAATGCACATTTTAGAAAGCACAACCAACTACTTTTTCTCTCTTTTAGAATTCAAAATGTTTTAAATACATTTTTGGGAAAAGGGAAGGTCTGCAGGGAGTGATGGTGTGGTGGTGATCAGTGTGTCCATGTAGTGATTTCACTGGAAAATTGTATAATAAAGAATCTTAAATATGAACTGAATGTCCACCCCTTCTCCTCCTTGAACTTTTCAGTTTTGTTGGCCAGTGCTTTGCTGACTGGGGCTAAGAGATCTTACGCCCATGCCCATCTGCACGTTGTGTTGGCTCTTACATTTTCTCGACATCCTTGAGAGTCCTCTCAGTTTTCTGATACAAAGCAAAAAAATTCCCCAAATGTCGGACTCCTGCTTTAAGATTTCTGTATGTATTTATACCTTGAATGAACATGTATTAACATTATTACACCTGAAAGAGCATATGATAGAAGCTAAATAACCTTTTGTTCCCTGCCTAAATGTATGTGAAAGAATGAGGGGGTAGCGACATTGAGCAGGAGGTTAAATATATTTTCAATTTAAGAGGTCATAAACCTCAGCTGTATTTTTCTGCTCACAATGGGCCTAAAGAGTAGAGGAGTAAAAAGAAAAATGAGACAGAGTTCAGAAATTTTACTAAAAAGAAAGAATACCAAGGTCTTTCCTCAAAAATTTAAATTATTTTATTTTTGTAGCTCTCTCAAGTGAGCCATTATGTGTTGCGTTGTGGGTCTCGTAAGTGAGTGAGAAAAGCTTGTTTTGTTATTTTATCTTTCTCTTTATTTTTAATTTCCTGACCTTGATGCCAAAATTGCATTCATGACACATTATTTGGCAATGCTGGATCCAAGAGGCACTTCAGATATACTTGATTTGCAAAGTCAGTCTTCTCATTGTTGCTAAATACAAAAGTCAGACTGAGCCTCTGACTATTCTCTATTCTGAGTCCTCCTGTTACAATCCAAAAAATACGAGGCCGAAGGATGAGCTGCGTCTGCACAGTGGCAGTCTGGATCCACTTGGTGGTGCTGTGGTTGTGGTGGAGGAAGAGGCGCTGTTCATATTGTTTTGAGGCCCTGCGCTCTCTTTTGTCTTCTTTCAGACAAAAACAGGTTTAAAACCTCACAACTTTGACTGTGAGCAAAATGACAACAATGAGGAAAGGTGAGGGAAGAGATGTTATTGCTGAAGAGTAAAAGATTTTGCTCATGGCATTATTTTATTATATATATCATGAGGGCGAACGACACTGCATCTGTCATCTGCACATATCCTATGGAACAGATGCTGTGAAATTGTGTATGTGAACCTCTCTATGATAAATGCAAGTAATTATGCTTTTAAGATTGTTTTTCTGGACTGCCTGGCTTGCTCTGGTCTGCTCTTCAAATGTAATTTTGGTTTATGGTAGAGACCAAAATACAAATTTTGAAATATGTAAAAAATAATGTCCCCTGACTAAAGTGAAGCTATAGTTCTATTTTTGCTTGGACAGCCATGAGTTAATGTGTCCTTAAGGTGCCCAGTTGGGTGCATAAACACTCTTCCTGACATCCTTGTTGTGCATGGCTTCCTTCTCCTCTGCTCATGTTCTAGCGTGCATGTATCACTTTATGGTACCCATCTATCTAGCAAACCTTGAAAAGGCTGCCGAGGCGCTGAATAAATCTGGGGGGAGACACTCTGACAGTCCCTGATCTGCCTGTCCATGTTCCCTGAAATCTCTCTCGCCTATCGTAACTTTTCTCTCTCGCACATCATGACATATTCCCTGTGAACGCAGAGGCTCTGTGTTTGTTTGTGTATATGCATGAGTGTGCGCGTGTGGATGCCATCAGATAAAGTGGCTCGGCTCCTAACGTCACTTGTCAAGAGCAGCTGGCAGATGAATTTACAAAATATTGCTGCATGATACAGCTTATTTTGGAGTTTGGTGGCAGCATGAGTAGCTGTGATCTAAGTGAGGAAGTGTGTGCTGCAATGAGATCTGGCATACATACATGTTTGTGTGTGTAAAAGAGCATGTGAATGTAATTAATGATGTGTTCCTCCTCTTCATAGGGTAATAGGATTTCCCCACCCCGGGCGGTAAGGGTAGTAGAAGGGGGGCAGAAAAACGGATATGCACATATGTATGTGAGAGTGTGTGTTTGCTGCAGAGTTAGTGAATGGAGCCCCATGTAGTGATGCCATACAGGACCTTTCTGTGTGCATGTGTGTGTGTATGTGTGTGTGTGTGTGATAGGGGGAGGGGGAACAAGCAAGTGATTTATAACAGCTACTTCAGGTCTCTCCTCTCTCCCACAGCAGCACCGCAAACACATCCATTACAAACGTACTGATGTTAATGGGATTGTTGTGTGTATACGAGTGTGCGTGCATGCTCATATGTGTGTGTGTGCATGATCCAGAGGCTGCGCAAGTATGAGTGTGCACCTTAAAGAGTGTGTGTGTGTGTGTGTGCCCTCCTATATTTATGCATATACATATTTGTAGGTGTGCACATATAGGCAGAGAGCCGATTTGCTTTTGACTTTTACAGAGCAGGCTAGTGCCAATACATTGCCAGCATTTTTCTCTCTCGAGCGAGTGTGTATCTTGCTCTGCTGGCTAGGATGGAGTGATAAAAACCAGAATTGAGGAAAATACTCCAGAGAGTAAACAGAGGGAGCAAGGAAGAAATAGATAAAGAGGATGTAGAGCTTCGTGGTATGGGAGT
>VUQK01013887.1:24291-26791 GCA_015106715.1 Bujurquina vittata
GTGCCAATACATTGCCAGCATTTTTCTCTCTCTCCTATATATGTGTGTGTAAGAGCGAGTGTGTATCTTGCTCTGCTGGCTAGGATGGAGTGATAAAAACCAGAATTGAGGAAAATACTCCAGAGAGTAAACAGAGGGAGCAAGGAAGAAATAAATAAAGAGGATGTAGAGCTTCTTGGTAATGGACTGGTAGATGCTGAAGACCACAACCACCTCTGTGCATGTGTGTGTGTGTGTGTGTGTGTGAGAGAGAGAGGGAGAGAGAGAGAGAGAGAGAGAGAGAGAGAGAGAGAGAGAGAGAGAGAGAGCGAGTCGGTGAACATATATAAGAACGACACACACACACACACACACACACACACACACACACACACACAGTGTCTGCCTGTCTCCTCTCACATTACCCTTTACATTAAAACCAGTCAGGGGGAAAATTACTGCAGACCTGGGCCACCGTCTGTCCACCTGGCCCCACAGAGAGAGTAGGGGATAAAGAGGGGGGATAAGGGGATGAGGAGGTGTGGGGGGGTCAAGGGACCTGGAGAGAGGGACAGGGATGCCAGGGAGCACTGCTCTGAAGGCAGTTTCATGCAAGAAGAGGATTTCTGGTATTGGGTCAGTGCCTGAGGGCCTTAGAAAAATCTTGACTCCAAAGCCAGATTTAAGGGGATGGAGAAGAGCTTTTGATTAATGCTGTCTTCATCTTGGTTTTCACGGTGCATTTTAGATGTCCGCCAAGTCACTTAACTGGTGTGTAATTGCAAGTTAAATGGCTGCATTACAACGGTAGCCAATGTTTGTTTTATAATAGCAATAATTTAGACCACTACATGTAATGTGCAGGGTCTCAGTAGTAAATCCACTTGTAGCTACACAATAAAACAACTTGTTTTGTTTTCTAGTTCATAGACTAAGAATATGAAAGATGGACACGACCAATGCGATGTCACTCATTGGTTTGTGGGACACTGTTTTGAACCCTCGAGTTCAACGTTTCAGCTGTCAGCATCCCTTTCTTTTATTATTTATTCATTTATGTATTTATTGTAGTCAAAAGCGTCCATATTTAGATGAGCTTGGCACCATAAATGTGGTCTCGAGGTGCATCTCACTGTCTTCAGATATACTAAATCGCCAAAAGTATTCATTCATCTGCCTTCACACACACATATGAACTTGAGTGACATCCCATTCCTAATCCATAGGGTTTAATATAGTGTCAGTCCACCCTTTGCAGCTACAACTGTTCTGGGAAGGCTTTCCACAGGTTTAGGAGTGTTTGTGGGATTTTTGACCATTTTTCCATTAGCACATTTGTGAGGTCAGACACTGATGTTGGACGAGAAGGCCTGGTTCACAATCTCCACTCTAATTCATCCCAGAGGTGTTTTACTGGTTTGAGGTCAGGACTCTGTGCAGGCCAGTCAATTTCTTCCACACCAAACTCGCTCATCCGTGTCTTTATGGACCTGCTTTGTGCACTGGTGTTGGAACAAGAAGGAGCCTTCCCCAAACTGGTCCCACAAATTTGGGAGCATCAAATTGTCTAAAATATCTTGGTATGCTGAAGCACTGCCAGGTCCTTCACTATAACTAAGGGGAGAGCCCAAATCCTGAAAAAGAAAAAAAAAGAAAAAACACACCATAATTCCTCCTCCACCAAACTTTACACTTGGCACAATGCAGTCAGACAAGTACCGTTCTTCTGGCAACCACCAAACCGAGACTGATCCATCGGATTGCCAGATGAGAAGCGTGATTCGACACTCCAGAGAACACGTCTCCGCTGCTCTAAAGTCCAGTGTCAGCGTGCTTTACACCACCGCATCCAACACTTTGCATTGTGCTTGGTGATGTAAGGCTTGGCTGCAGCTGCTCGGCCATGAAAACCCATCCCATGAAGCTCTCTACACACTGTTCTTGAGCTAATCTGAAGGCCACATGAAGTTTGGAGGTCTGTAGCGACTGACTCTACAGAAAGTTGGCGACCTCTGTGCACCTCAGCATCCACTGACCCCGCTCTGTGATTTTATGTGGCTTACCACTTCCTGGCTGAGTTGCTGTTGTTCCCAATCACTTCCACTTTGTTATAATATCACTAATAGCCGGCTGTGGAATATTTACTAGTGATGACACGTCACAACTGGACTTGTTGCACAGGTGGCATCCTATCACGATACCACGCTGGAATTCACTGAGCTCCTGAGAGCGACCCATTCTTTCACAAATGTTTGTAGAAGCAGTCTGCATGCCTAGGTGCTTGGTTTATATGGAAGTGACTGGAAAACCTGAATTCAATGATTCAGATGGGTGAGTCAATACTTTTGGCAATATAGTGTATTCATCATGCCACGTTTCTAAGCTAATTAGATAATGTTGTGTTTTTAGCTCGCTATGTTGACCTCACAAACAAAAAAAAAATGTGCATTTAATTGACACACTATAAGCAGGATTGGTAAAATAAGTGCTCCTGCATGTGTTCAGTCTGGCAACCTCCTAA
>VUQK01013887.1:29291-37968 GCA_015106715.1 Bujurquina vittata
AGAGTGTATTTATACACACAGCTCCACCCCTACCTAAGTGGTGAAATTGATCATGTCCAATTCCCAACCAACCAGTCTCCAACAGCCTCATTTGAGTGTATAAACAACTCCACACCTCTCCACCTCAGTTCTCTCGCCTTTTACACAGTGCATTCATCTCCCTCTCCCTCATTCAGCTCGCAGCCATGCGTGCACCTCGATGGATTCCCCTGCAGAAACTTCTGGATTTGGATGAGGAATTCCAAAATGAGATTCCAGCTTCCCCGCAGCCCTGCCAGGTCCTGTCGCCTGCATCTCTCTGTCAGGTCTGATGGCAGATTCCAGCACAGTCCCTTGTCTCTACATCACTAGGTTGTGGTTACTTCCTGAGCTACAAATACTCTCGGCTTTAGTGTTGAGGACTCAGCTAAGAAGGATTTTTATTGAATAATCTAATAGTTATTTTATAATTTTATTGAACTAGTCTAAAAAAAATGTCAGAAGATAATACCAGATGTCCCCACACAGTTTGACACACAGTCCACAACACAAAATCAATTTTTAAAAATCCCTTTAATTAGCACGTTCTCGTCTGTTTTGTCCACTACGTGGTGCTTTCAGCATTGTATCAACTCCACTTCTTCAGTTTGTGGTTTCACCTTGTCATCATGTTCCCATTGTATTTGTATCCAGTGTCACGATTGCCACGTATTGATGATAAAAGAAGATAAAAGTTTAATATCGATATTAAGTCAACAATGTATAAGAACAGTATCATAAAATAATTATATAATTGCTCCATCTGTATGCTTTTGTACAGATTTATTTCCCTAATCACTCTTGGGAGCAACTGCAGCTCAGGAGATAGAGCAGGTCATCTACTAATCGGAAGGTTGGTGGTTTGATCCCTGCCTGCTTCAGTCTGCATGCCAGTATCAGTATCCTTGTGCTCCTGATGCATTCATCAGAGTGTGATTGTGCGTGTGAATGTTAGCTGGAACGCACTTAGATGTAGAAAGTGTTTGTATGAAAGTGTGTGTGAATGAGACATGCAGTACATGTTCAAGTTGAGTAGAAAAGCGCTCCATAAGAACCAGAACCACTCCATAAATCACCAACTTGCATTTGCAACTTGCAACTTGCAACCCTTAACCCACAACCAGGGGTCATTCGCCATACCTGCACTCTTTCCATTATCTGACGTTCTAAAATGTTCTAATGTAAATAACTATGGTTTGAGATTACTTTTTTATGATTAAAAGGTGGTGGAGCTGTTTCCGTATTTGCCTCAGAGCTTCTGCAGCAGTTAATCGTTCTACTCTCAGTCTGTTAGCCGTAATTCACAAAAACATTTGACACCATAGTGATTAGATGGCAAAAATTACAGTACAATCAAAGCCTATGAAAACATGTGAAAAGTTCTAAGGGCAAAAAATTAGGAAGCATTTATATCACTAAAATAAAAGCACAAATAAATATGCAGCAGGGGTCATAAATCACCCCCATTCAGCCACTTGAAGGTTAATTTGTGAAGAAAGATAAAAACACGATAAGAGAAGTTATAGATTAGCTGATTGGTGCCACTGAATTTTTGACTGTGATAACCATTAAGAAAAAATCTGTTATTGTGACAACCCTAGTTGGACCATTAGTCATTGTGAAAAGAATAAAAACAAACAAAAAACACAACGATGATGGCTTTACAGCGGGTCAACAAAGTCAGCAGAATTCATCTTTTGATGACACAGATTTTTAAAGTGGCTAAAAATACATCTGTTGCACCGCCTTCACGTTTAAAACGCTTCCTCAGCCAGGGCCATGCCGTCTTGACTAAAATGTCTTAACCTTCTCCCGGCACTCACTTCAAAGTGCTGCGGCAAACAACTGACACATTAATAACAGATTTTGTTGCTTCCACAGACACTCTGCGTCGCATACCTGGAGAAATAAATATTTTCTGGTTAACCTATGACACTGACTGGCATGGTTTATTCCTCTTAGAGGTTTCAGACACCTCTTTGTGTCTTCTCACTTATCCTTCCACGGCACGATTTTGTTTCTGGTTCCCATGGCACTGAAAAATTTGGTTTAAAAAATAAACAACGATGTCCAGCTTTGCAAACATTGTCCCTGTTGACTGGATAATTAATATGACTTTCTAAGATGAAGCAAAGAGGTTATTGTAAAATGGTCTTTTGATCCAGAGTAACAGGAAATCTTTTTACTGTTCAGTATTAAAATGTAACAGTTTAGTCTCAGGGACAAATGATTAACCTACACTAAATTTATACAAATCACACAATGTTGTAAATATGAAGCCAAGTAGCCAGCAGCTCTCGCAAACTCTTGTAACTGCTCTGCATGTAGCGTGTGTGGCAAATTTGGTATTTTAAGCTGCCAACAACTATGGTTTTTAAGAGAAATCCCCCTCTGGCCAAGACTATTATTAAAAAAACAATCTACGCCGCTCTCGATGCCGTGTGATAAATGTAATGAAATCACCAAAGGCCGGTCCAATGAGCTTAGCTTAGCACAAAGACTTTTTTTACTAACTCAGCACAAACAGTGGAAAAGAAAACGTTAGCTTGCTCTGACTGAAGGAAATAAAACCCACCCATAAGAAGTCACATTAAATTGTGACTGCACATAATCATGTAACATAATAGCTTAATTCTGCATACTGAACAGCAACAATAGTATATTGTCTGTATTTTAGAGACCACCCAAAATGTTGCAAGTCATGTTTTCAGGGGGGCTCCCGTCTTATAAAAAGGAGTCAAACAGACAAAGGTTTTGCATTTGCACTTTTTTGGGCTTTAATGATGCGGAAAGGCTGATTTAATCTAATAACTAAGCCAAGTTAGCTGTTCCCAGGTTTTATGCTAAGCTTTAAGATAACTGGTTCCTTCCATACAAGGAAAATCTGAAATCATATGAATATCTTCCTGTATTTGCAGAAAAAAAAGAGAGTTGATCTTAAATCAAGCACTGCTACACATTCAGATTGGCTGCACAATTAGTCTCCCGATACAGCCAGCACAGCGGACTCAAAACGACAGTCACCCCACAGGCCATGCTTGCGTGGGAAAAGTCTGGAAGGTGATTTTTAAATGATTAAATATGAAATGATTTTACCTTTTCGTGTGTCGTTCATTATAACCAATAACCAAAACAGTTTCAAAAGAATTGATTGCCTTTACATGTAGCCTGTTACTTTATACACTGTTTGCATCCATTAATCAACAATTACTACAAACCTCCACCGGTCTCGCGTTTCTCCTTCCAAACTCCCTAAGTTACATTAAATCTATTCGGTTTTGGCACCGCCGTGAACTGAGATCGATGACAGGTTTTACCCCCGCGCCCCAGATGCTGCACTGACATTTCTCCACTCCCACCATATGTTCTTCTCACTGCTATTTCAGTCTAAACAGGGAGGGTTGAGAACTAACAGCTCAGACATCAAGAAACATCCTGCCTAATTATAAGATCTAAATTTATTTGCTGTTGTACATAGTTTTTAGAAATTATCAAGGAAAATATTCAAAGGTGACTAGACTCACACAAACAAGCTAATTGTCTGATTTCACAAACTGGCCCCTGGTATATTTTTGGTCCGTTTGGATATTAAATGGGTTTGGTTTGTGGGGTGTGTGTGTGTGTGTGTGTGTGTGTGTGTGTGTGTGTGTGTGTGTATAAGAGAGAGAGACCAGACTAGGTGCTGAGGGGAGTGTCAGCTCTGCAAACTATAATTACACTCACACATGCAGACGCATCATACCACACACAGGCATTCCTCGCTTTAAACAGCAGCAGAGGAACACGAGGAGGCAGCGGGCTCAGATAAAGGCAAGCAGGCTGGCCTGTGCTGCTGTGGGACAAAAGGGTGTGAAAAGCAGAGTGCAAAGAAAGCGAGAGACATGAGAGCGAGGGATGGAGGTTTTGTCCTCTCTTTTCCCCTCCCACTCCCTGTGTTGCAGCCTTGATGGCTCCGGTTTATTGTATCCTCAATGCCAGGGCCCTTCAGGTAGAGGTGCAGGAGCTGTATGCAAGCAGCAGCTCACGGACTGTCCATCAAAAAACAAACTGCTGATATGCATGACAGGTGCATCTGCTTTATTCCTGCAGTTCAATGCGGGGCGGGTGTTGTGTTAGCGCTTGTGTTGTCATCTCCCTCCTTTGTCTCGAGATTATTTCCTTTTGATGCTGGGGGCATTTTTTTATGGGCATTTTATATGATCTTTAACAAGCTTTTTTTTAAAGAATATTTTTGGATCATATCTGTAGCAACTGGAGATTCTAATTCAGCAACAAACCAGTTACAACTCATTTTCTGTACAGTACAAAGCCGTTGCAAATACAATACCTCCCCAGTAGCAATAATATTTCATCTGTGTGTTGTTAGCTGTTTTTATCTGCATTTAAATGGTCAGTAAATTAGTGCACAAAACGCCGTGCAAGTTTAGCACCTGTGCCAAAAGATGTCACAACTGGCTTATTGTTCCACAAAGGTTTATATCACAGAACCTAAATATATTCTGATACATATTCTATATCCTGATATGAAACTGTGTGCCTTTGATTAAAATCAGTGCACCTCTCTTTAAAATTAGGACGTCTTCTCTTCAAAATTGGGTGTTTGTTGACTCTCGCTCTTTCTTTCCTTAAAGAAAGAAGCAGCTATGTTTTTAAGAAGGAAACTACCAACTTTTCAGAAAGTGAATGACACTCAAATGTTGTAATCGGGAAAGGGTCATTAGGTGCAACTTCATGTTGAATAAAAGTTAAGAGAGACAAGACGGGAGAGACGTTTTTTATTTCAGGATGGCACAGAAATCAATTCTCACAAATATAGTGAAACCATTACAGGTGCCGGGGTTTTTTTTAAGTTCACCGGTCTGAAAGATCAGAAATATTGTGCCTCAGGCATGCCACCCAGCCTGCTTGCTTTGTTTGCAAAGTGTCCCACTAGAACATATGTGTTCCTATTTACTCTCCTAGCTGTTTAACAAATGCGACAGTTAAACAGGATTGATACTTTATTTGCATTCCTCTGCGCACTGCTGAGATAACCAGACTACAAAGCTGTGTTGGGAATAGTTAACAAAAGCGTCTTAGCTGCTTATTTTGTACCACACAAACCGACCGCGGCGTGCACGAGATTACAGTCAAAATAAAATCCCGATCATTTTATCTCTGAGCAAAATATGAGGGGATTCAAGAAAATAATGCAAACGCAAATGATCCAATAAACTACACTGGGGCTTCACCTGCATTATACTGTATAGCAGATTTATGTGATATACTTGCAGCCTGAAAACATAGTGTAAGTACCAGCTTTCGGTGAGGCTGCTGCAGTTTGCTTACACAATATCACATTTTTGAACTGAGTGTGAATACAGATTATGTTTGCTATTACTCTCGCTCCATATTGCACATTAATATTGCAAGAGGTAAAGAACCTGCAGGTGTGGTGATTTGTGCTAGCGCTGCATGTGTTATCACAGCATTCATTTCTTACCTCCATAGTAACCATAGGCCCCGGGTCCTAAAATGTCTGGATCCTCCAGCCTGCCTCCCAGCGGCCTCATCCTCCTCGGGCCCCTGAAGAAGGCATGCCGTCGGGCGCCCAGAGCACTCAGCTGCTTCATTCGCCGTTCTTTGGATCTTCTGTTCTGGAACCAGACCTGAAACAAAGCAGGCTCTGTTATCAGCTCAGCTCATCACTTCTGCAAAATTTGTAATTTGTATGCATCCTTTTTCTATTCACCAGTCAATCAAACTGTACTGCACCTCACAAATCTCGCAAAGCGCTACGAATCGTGAGGATGTGAGAGTACGATTCAGGTGAGATCACTACAAGAATATCTGTGAAGCACAACGGACGAAACTAAAGCAGTTACATTTGGACCAACTTCAAGGTGATCTTTTGCCGCTAATGCTCTCTGTTACAAAGTTTGCACAGCTTTAAAATGCCATAATTAGATGATATTGAATTTTATTCAGAAACTATTTCCCAGAAATGACACGACGCACTTGCCTCCCAATTCTCTGGTGCCTCTGCATCCATTCTGAACTGTATTTACTGTGCCACAATTAGCTGTGGCCTCTTTTGGTTTGTATTAATTGAGGAGTAAATGTTTGAAATTCAGCTTCAAAAATGGCTCGACCAACTTAAAGTGTTAAACCATTAAAAATAGTCAAAAAAAAAGTCAAAGAAGTCAATCTAACAGAAGCATTCTCCAGTGCCGCGCAAGAATTACATAGGTGTTATTAAATGATTGTTTGCACACAATGACTTGGAAGGCCTTTTGTGCTGGAATGTTAGACTTCATGGCAAGAAAGCACAAAAGGATCAAAGTGAAAAATTTAGGAAAGGCGGCGATGACTGAATAATAACAAGAAAGAAACCTTTTTATTGCTGCACTTTTCAGTGATTATGAATTTCCTGTTGCAAATTTGAGTTATGTAGCAAAGTAATACCAATGGACCCAAATACAAAGCCTATAAAGTTAAACCACTGAGATTAAATAAACTATCTTTCAGGACAAACAAAGGAGAATTTCTGCAAAACTGTGCATCATATGGAAGAATGTCTTTGAATTATAAGCACATAACACATCTCGTTTCGCCTTTGCTTCACTGCTGCATAATGATCTATGTTCACACCAGCCAGGCTACGCCAGAGGGAGAATCCCACTGTGCTACAGATTAACAAAAACACACTCGCAAAACGTGACACGCACACACACACGCACACACGCACGCCTAAAACTACTTAGGCTCTGCTCTCTGTGCTCCAGCAGCAAACGCAACACCTGCTTATTGAGAACAATCATCTAACTGTAGGGTACATTTTTATGGAAATGCTCTCGCTTCCCTTGAGAGAGCGTTGCTTAGGGATTACATACACATGCTGGAGAAGCAGCGTGGCTCACAGGGCTCCCTGCGTTGAGAGCAATGGTATTTAACACACACTGAACGAGGAGGAAGATGACGAAACGCATCCTCCATTTTGGCTCCGAGCAACACGGGGTGCAGAGGTGGAGGGGGGTATCACAGCCCGACTGACTGACTGATATATCGACCGGTTTACTGGTTCATTGAATGATTGATTGGTTCGGTGAGTGATTGAGTTCTGCTGCTGCACACTCGCACACGCAGTTTATGATATGGATGAAGCAGGGGAGAAGCGCAGGCTGTAAGTGAGTAAGAGCGGAGAGGTGGGAAAGGGGAGGGTGGTATGTAAATCTGTGAAATCAGCGATAATTACAGTGAGTGCACAAAAAGCCACATCACAGTTGGCAGAGATGGTGCTAATCATCCTAACACAGTCTGCACCCAGGCACGGCGCATGTGTGTGTGTGCGTGCGTGCGTGCGTGTGTATGTGTTTGGGGATGAAAAGACAGGCAGAGGGGTCCAAAAACAGTGTACGCTTGTGTTATATTGCACAACACATGTTTGTATGTGGGTTTCCTCTCGCCTTTGGCAAAAACAAAGCTAACCTTTCACTAATTTCATGGCTGTGCAGAACATCTTATTGCTGAAATAAGCACAAAGTCTGCACAAAAAAGGAAATTGTTTAAAAAAATAAAGTGTTTCTTATTTTCGTGCATCAATAAAATGCATCGGTGTAAGTTCAAAGTTTAGGTTAATGCTTTTATACTGATATTAGACGCAAACGGGGGGGGGCTGCTTTTTACAGAAAAAAATAAAGTGTGAATTGTTGAAAGCAGTAATTAAAAGAAATCTTGCATTAAATTAAAATATGAAATGCTGTGAACTTTGCTCTTTAAAAGTCAAATGTAAATGAATATGAAAATGAATTTATTTTAAGTAATAATATGAAAAACAAATATTTTTTGCATACTGTAAAACTATTGTTACATTTTACATCAACTATTGTTTTACAATATAAAAATCTACTTTTAGGCGCCATACTGCTTCCAGTTCCATATGTTCGACTATTTTGTTTTACAAGATTAAAAAACCCAAAAGCTACAGTACAAATAAATTCAATCACAGCTATAAATTTTACGAAATACTTCCATAAAACATAAAGGAAACTAAACAAACAAGAAAAACAGTTTACATACAGCAGGTGGTGTGTTTCATTTAAATGTGGCTCTATATCCATCTAATAGTCCGCGTCGTGTTTTGACATTTCCCTAATAGATGATGAGGCTTTCAATTAAATGTCTGCACATTTCAGTAAAATTAAAAAGTAATTTCTTTGATTTATAATCTGTCATTTGTCTCTAATCTGTCCGTGTCGCTGCAGAGCCCCCCTCATCTCCGCATAATAGGTTCCAACAATCCATAAACAGCACACAGCTGATCTTACCTGGATGACTCGCATGTTCAGTCCGGTTTCCTGGGCCAGCTGTTCTCGGATGTGCCGGGTCGGTTTCGGCGTGGCGACAAACGCAGCCTTTAATGTTTCCAGCTGTTTGGCCTTGATGGTGGTCCGGGGCCCCCGCCTTTTGGCCCCGGAGTTCTGCTCCTCGTTCTCAATATTGTTCGTTTCCTTATCTGAGGACGTTGAATTGTCCGTCTCTTTTATGTCGTCCTGTATTGGGTCCTGCAGATCCGGCGATAAACTCCTATCTGTGCACGACGACACTGGGGAGGGGGGGGGGGCCCAAACAAGAAGGAGGGTCACGCCCCGAAATGCCAAGGGGGGGGCGGGTGGGGGGG
>VUQK01013889.1:3743-16691 GCA_015106715.1 Bujurquina vittata
ATAATGTTTTAACATACTTACTTGGGAGGGGGGGGGGGTGTTATAAGTGTCTACAGACAGAGGGGGTGAGAAGATTGTGCACCCTTCTTAACTCTGTGAGCAGCCTGGGAAGTGCCCTTCTGTGATTTAATGAGACCTGTGGGAAGAGCCATTCATCAGCATGACAGCATACCTCTGTTTTCCATTGTTCTGTTCTCCTATGTGGAGAGCAGTGTGTGTTTTAGCCTTAATGATGGGCTGGCAACCCTTTGATTAGATGAATCTCCTGGTGCTAATTAAGATTTAGGCTGCCAAAAGACATCTGTACTTATGCCTTCCTCCCCTGCTCATCCCCTAGAAGTGTTTGTGTGTGTGTGTGTGTGTGAGCAGTTTACAGGATGTGCCTTGAGGTGGTGGGGATTTTGATATTTTGGGCTAAACTGGGAGTTTGGGTGGCGTCTGTCTCGTGGTCGACATAAGCGGCCTTGAGCAAAAGCATGGGTCATTCAAAACATATCTGAACACCGGAACTGAAATCCAGATACTTTGGAGCTAAAATGTGTGTATAAAATCTCCTTTTCTAGTCATTTGTCTCGTGGTATGAAAGATTTCCCATATCTGGATCTGTATGTAGAGAAGGTGCTCCACTACTTGTCCAGTAAGTGGTGCAGAGGGTGGTCGGGATTATCTGTGATGGATACCACATGGTAATTTGTTCAGTGACTTCCTCTCCACCACAGCTTCAACAGTGCCCGCTCTGCAGCCAAGCACAGAGCCAGGCTTCCTGATCACTACGTTCAGTCGGATGGTGCTACCAGCTCCAATGCTGCGCCTCCAGCACATCGCAGCAAAGTACATCCCCTTATTGTAGGCTTAGCCAAAGTTGGTGTGGATTCCCGGGTACTTGTATTCCTCCACCGCATCAACATCCTGTCCCAGGAGAGACGCGGGCCATGCAGCCATCCTCTTCCTTCTCGAGTCGGTCGCCACCTCTCTGGTCTTATTCACATTCAGAAACAGATCATTCCTCAAAATTACCCACCAGTGCGCTGCACTCCTCCTTCTGCCCATCACTAATACATCCAAGCACCGCATTATCAGAGTATTTCTGTAGGTGGTGTGAGCCACAATTGTACTAAAAGTCTTTCCACAAGGTTTAGGAGTGTTTATGGGAAATTTTTGACCATTCTTCCGGCAGCACATTTGCGAGGTCAGACACTGATGCTGGATGAGAAGGCCTGGCTCACAATCGCCGCTCTAACTCATACCAAAGGTGTTCTGTTGGGACGAGGTCAGGACTCTGTGCAAGCCAATCAGGTTCTTCCACACCTTTACGGCACTGGTGTGCAGTCATGTTGGAAGAGAGAGCATCCGCTGACCCAACTCTGTGATTTTACGTGGCCTACCAATTTGTGGCCGAGTTCCTAACTTTCCGAATTGCTTCCACTTTGCTGTAATGCTGCTTAACAGTTGACTGTGGAATATTTATTAGCAAGGGAATATACTGTGGTATATTTCTATCATATATATACTTTTTGAATTCTTTAAAAAGTATAGTACAATTGATTTGAATTGTAAATAAGCAGAAATGTCCCTATGGATTTCTTTCAAATGCCTGATAGACAAAAATGACTCCACGGGGGAGATTTTTGTATTCTCATTTCACAGCATATTTTAGTCTTCTTTTTTTTTTTAAATCCTTCAAACTAAAACACAGACCTGAAATGTGCCTGCCTAAATGTGTGTGAATGTGGCTTCTGCAGCCTTTTTATTCAAATTTTCTGCTCACGTTTAAATGCCTAAAAAAGAAGGAAAAAAGAGAGAGAGAAATACATTATTCAATGCTATATCAATAAAAACAAACTATCTCTGTGGGGATCTGTGTCAAATCTTAGCAAACACCAGTTTGTGACTTAAAAACATTTACAACCCTCTGCTGTGGATGTGTTTTTCTCCGTCTTTTAACTAAACTGATGGTGTCACATAAATGTTTCACTACCCAATTCCCCCATGCTTATTTCCAGAGGAAAACAGTTTGATAACTTATGCTAACAAGAGCGAAGGCATCCCCACCCTCCGCCTGACCCTCCCTTTCTGAACCCTTCCCCAAATCACACCCCGCCCCGTGTGGCGCGACGGCACGCGTTCCCGCACGCCAGTTCACCACTGTGTGTTATTCAGTCTATTGCCCCAGATATTATTTCATTGTAAAATGATGCCAATTAGTAAAGCCAGTCGCCGGTGGCTGTGGTCTGGCTTCTTCTCCGTTCCGGCGGGGAAAGTTATTTGGGTCGGCAGCTATTTTCAGCCTGTGATGTTGCCTGGAATACTTCAGGGAGCAGCCACTGTTTTATAAGAGAGCACATCAATAATTTTCATTGCTATGTGTGTGTCTATGTGTGTGTGTGTGTGTGTGTGTGTGTGTGTGTGTCCTATAATCTGTGACTAATGTCAACCAGAGACACTGTAAAACAGACACGCATATTGTTGCCCGCAATCCTAACGTAAACTTGTCAAGTGCAGAGTGTGAAGCTTCACAGAATTTAAGGGACTCTCAATGTCATTTTAGACAGCTACCGTGATGCACTGTTTCTACAACTCTCCAAGGATGTCTCAACTCACCACATGTTGTGTAGGCCTGAATGCATCCAAGATGTTTGAAAGGAAGAATTCGGTCAAAAATAATGTGTTATGACAGGAAAGATCAGAAATGTTTTGGAAAGATTTGCTCTTATTATATGGGGCCACACATGCAGATGAAAAAAAGAGAGAAAAAGATGTGTTAGAAAGTGTGGAAGTGCAGGTGAAATTACAATGGACTGTTAACACCAAATATCAATTTAGTCCTTTTCCTGTCACATCACTGTGAAATAAAAAAAAAATACTATATAAATAAATATTTAAAAAATATTACAATAAAAATGGGTTTTGGTTAAATGTAAGGCTGCAGACAGTTACAGGGCAAAGCTCAACACTACCTGAATCACAAGTTTACCCACACTGGATTAGAAATCTTCTCAGGGCATTTTGCATCTGTAGTGTCTTTTTCTCCACATTATTTTCACATTGTCTCAATAATTAGGATCACAAATGGCTCACCTACATCATTTTACCCTTCTCAGTTGTGGTCATTTTGGAGAGCTCCATTAAACATCCCACATGTTACTAGTGGTATAACCCAGGAGCTAATCACAAATGTGACGACTGTTATACTTTGTAAGTATAACAGTCCTGATGATTGATGTGCTCTTTTAAAGAGCTCTTTTCTGAGAAAGGACACAGCCTGAACCCGCCGTGGAAATTTCTTTAAACAAACAACATTTAAGTCTGGAGAATGCAGGGTTTTTTCAGGGGTCACTGGCACTGTGTTTATTTCTTTTTCCAACTGCTAAAGAAACAAAACACTCCCCCCATCATATGTTCACCTCAAATTTCCCGCAATGAAGGTGGAAATCATGAAATTCAATCTGCAACAGAGCAATCCCAGGACTTCGCATTGAATGTGAAGTAAATTTTTGTTATATTTGCTAAAACATACCAAAACAGGTCGATGTGTGAAGGCCCGCTTGTTAACGTTTACCCAAGTAACACACTGACAGGCACAATAAGTGGTCTTGTGTGTTTGAATGCATCTGCGCTGCTAAAACAATGTCCTCTTGTGGAAAACAGGATATGTACTCAAGTGTAATGTTGCTGCAGTATTTCCAAAAACACCCTAACTTTCCTATTTAACAGTCACACCGCCCCTCCATCCACATTGCTACCAAACCATGGAAGAGTCTGTGGAATTCTGGGTAAGCTGACACTTTGTTTGCTTTAACTTTAAAAGCCCTTGAAAGTCAACACGGCCTCTACACGGGCTTTATCTTGCAAAAGGGAACCAGCTCCAGTCATCTAAGGCATTCATGCAAATGCCGCAATTTTCTAATTGTTTAACAAAAAATAAATAAATAATAACAACTTAAGGACCCAAGGAGCATCAGTGGAAGGATTTCAGACTCTCACACAGACTAAATGACTTCCATTCATCAACAAAGAAACAGGGAGCCTTATGTAACTTAATGAGCCTCTCTGTTTCATCAAGGGTTTAGTCTGTCAATCAACCTGTCAGTCACTCAAGCTGAACCGCAGCTGACAGCAGACAAAAGAGGTCCCTTTTAGTCTCCTTAATCCATCAGTGTTGCCTTTTCATCCAGCCTCATTCACACTCGTTAGCATCTGTCGCTTTGTTTCTTGTGGCTTTGAGTGTTATAAGAAGTGAGAAATTACGGAAACAGAGTGGTTTGGCTCTGCCCTATGGCCTCCCAGCAGAAGAAGTCTGCATTGTTCCCTGTCCTGTTAATTATCCTGTCAGCTCTCACATCAACGGTAGATCCAGAGATCTGAAGAAAATACATTTTTTTCAATTCAAATAACTTTATATAGTGCCAGTTCAGAACAACAGCCATCCCCAGAAGGGTTGATTTATATCCAAAGCATTCTCACCACAAGCTTTTAGGCTTTGGTGCCCTGTCGCGTTGGCCCTGGCGTTATTTTTTACTTATTTCAAAGAGTAAAATAGTCCACATTTGGAAGATGGAGGGGTGATGACAGAATAAGTTTGTCTACCAGCCAAATGCGGTTCCTGTCTCATTTAGGAGCTTTGTGTTTTGCTCTTTAGTTTGCTTACACTTCCTGTTTAAGTTTAGGCACCAAAACCACTTGGTGAACTTTGGGGGAGTTGATCACGTTTTGGTTAGAATATGTCCCTTGACACAATTTACCCTGTGCATTAAAGGCACAGCAACATTTGTGAGTTATACAATCTTAACGTGTAAATTATGTTTTTTAAAATGTATTTGTTGAATAAAAACATTCAAATTACAATAAAATAATAGCCTTTAATTAACTTATGCAATAACCCTCTACAATGCAACATATCTGTCTAGTAGAGGTGTATCCTCTTTGGATGGGGGCTGGATTCTCCTATTTGAGTGAGAATAAAGCATTAAAAAAGATGATTCTAAGAAAATATTTCAGCTTTTATTTAGCACTGGAAAAGATGAAATAGTATCTGTTTAAGTGCAACTAGGATTAAAGGACTTTTCTTAAACATGTGTCAGTGTTGGTGTGTGTCTGAGGGTGAGAGAATCTTGAGTCACCGGTGCCTTCAGCAAACACGTCTAATTGTCTCAGATCCACGCTATTTGTGTTTGAACATACCAACACTTTTGCTCTGTGTTAGTGCTAAACATGAAACCTGGAGAGAAGATTTTAGTTCCAGGCTTCCCTTGCTGCTATCAACATCACATGACTTCTCCTCAAATGCTGGAATTCCAGGCGGTCAGAAGGCAGTCAGGAAAACCATATTTCTCACTTTATTGACCTATTGCAAAGTTGTTTTTGCAGTAAGTTGCCATACCAAAAACTCCCCCTGTCAATCCACATGTGAGCTATTTAAAGCACTTCATCTTTCTTCTACTTCCTTTGTCTTTGTTTTTTCCACTTTCTGTCTTTTTCCTTTCTCTGTCTTCCTATCTGTCCCCTAACCTTGCTGTCTGTGTATTTCTATAAAAGGAAAACTATGCTACTTAGACAGAGGAGTTCTTAACTGTCAGAGAGAGACTTCCAAGAAGTTCCTTTAACTGGAATCACAAGCCTCATCTGCATAAGAGGAAATAGCTGGTCTGAAATTTCCACCGTTTACATTTACAGTTACTTCATGTTACATAACAGTCAGCGATCCATGCACTGATGCACATGGGCATGCCCAGATGCTTGCATTATACCTGTTTGGTATGTGGCAAAGGCACGCAATCCAAGATAGCTGATATCATTGCTGAAAAGTAAAAATATAATCTTATTTGGTTGGGTTTCTTGCATAAGTGGTTGTCTTAAATAGAGAGCCTAAACCAGCTGCCATAGGGTGAGAGGCAGGGTACACAATGTACAAGTTACCAGCCTGTTGCACAGCTAACACAGAGAGACCATTACACTCACATTCACACCTATGAGCAATTTAGAATCAGCAGTTAACTCCACTAACTGTATGTCTTTGGACTGTGGGAGGAAACAGAGTACCTGGAGAAAACCTACACTGGCACAGGGAGAACATGCAAACTCGACACAAAAAGCCCCCCCCCCCTCGTCCAAAAATGGATTCGAGCCCAGGACCTCCTTGCTGTGAGGCATCATTGCTAACCCCTGCGCCATTGTGCACAGTGGATTTCATTCTTTCTGCTTTTTCCTTTGAAGTGGAAATAATCTAACTGAATTGGACACCACTTCTTTTAGAAATTGTGTGGGCTATTTTCTGACATTTAATGGGCCAAACCGTTAATCAACAAGATAACAGAAAAATGACAACTTTCACAGTAAAGTCCATTAGTGCAATGATGTCAACAAGAATCCTTAGCAGCAAAATTAATGGTCTCTCCAAAGTACAGTCTAAACTCTTCAGTGATTAAACACTGACATTCAAATATGCATACACATAAATCCATACCTCCATCCTCAGCCTCCAGGATTCCCTGGAGGTATTTGAAGGAGCCAGACTGTTTGGGTTCTGAGACAGGTTCCTCGTAGTCCTGCAGCATCTTGTAGACGTCTGACTCTGTGTCAATTCCGTTACGGCCCACAGGAGACTGTATGGGAGGCTCTGGGCTGAAAGATTCAATTAAACCAATATTCAGGATAACCCATTTTAAATTCAATCTGACTGATGACTCAACATAAATTTCCTTTAGTAATCAATCAAGACCATAGACTGTACATAAAAGAAGGACACAGCCACTAAGACATCACCTATTGTTAGTTTGCTTCTGCTTTGAAGCTTTGTGTTTGGCATTTTGGCATCTTGTTTCTTTGAAACCAGATACAATGAGTCAGGGGTGCATCAGACTAAGAAAATGAGGATACTGCTCACTTAATAAGTGATGATTAGCAAGTTCAAATTATCCAAGAGGTAAATCATACCCTGCTTAATTTATTAATCTATTTTGAAAGACAATAGATTAATAGAACAGAAGAAAACGTAAATCACAGTGAAAAAGACCTGAAATGGGCGACTGCTGTTTACTGAGGTCACAAATGAAGTGAAAAGCATAATTTAGTAACATAATTTTATCATAGATTTAATTTCTTTTGGGATCCGAGGCACTTCTGCATCGGGTTAACTTTTTAGACATGGAGATTTTATCTTTGAATACAGTCTAGGATTAAAAAAAACAATAAGACATCCCTAAAGGATTCAATGTTATAACTCCTGGGAAAATTTCTGTTTGTTTTTTGGCACATGTCAAATATAGCCACTTTAAATTCTGGTGATGTAATGATGTGTTTTGGGACCAAGGGAGGAGTAAAAGCATCAAACAACCGCAGCCACATGAGGCAAGAAGAAAAAGTATGGAAGAACTGCAATATTCTTCTTTTCAGATTGAAACAGAATATGTAGAACACATCAGCTAATTTTTTTTCTCTTTCTGTCTCAAGGCATGAAGTCTTAATCACAACAGCTTTGTATTATAGTTCTGTGAGTTATGTCATCTATCAAACCATTTCCAAATCTTCCCTTCATTTGGAAACGTTTAAACATTCAAACTTCTGGAAGATGACTCGGGCTGCTGACAGATGTGTGCAAGTCCAGACGCACTTAAATGCAAGTCTGTCTCCAGTTGCCTTTTCAGGAGTGTGAGTGTGTGTCTGTATGGGAGAAAAAGCTTGAGCTGTCATGAAAGTGAGAATGATTGAGAGAAAGAGAGATCAGACAGAATTCTGTGCTAAGTGTGTACGAGAAAGTGAGTGACAGCAGGCATCAGACAGTGTTAAAATATTTGAGTGCATCTTTGTGTATGTATGTGGGGGCTGTGGAGGTTTAACGGTCTTGTGTCTGGAAGTCCTCAAAAGGATCTTTACTGGGAGACTGAACATGTACATTTATTGCCCGCTTGAGGGGATACAAGACAACAAATGCCTTTTCCTGTCCACAAGCCTATCTGTACAGGTGCATCAAAAAAACATCCAGAGTGTGTTTGTTTCTGTGTCTATAGACACATGGACCTGCAAAGAAACTGGTGAGGGTTTAATAACAGATAGGATGATTGTTTTTAGAGGTAGTGGCTGGAAAAGGTCCAGCTATTTCATTGTGTGATTTTCCCCATAGATATGTGTGCAATAAGGTCTATGAAAACTCACGAGGGGGCATTTTCGAAATCTGATATAAACAGCTATTGCAAACACGGTTTACTGATTTCTGTTTTTACAGATTTTCAAACTTGGATTTCTTGCCAGCAAAGTAAGCAGGAAAAGGGCAGGAGATAAGAAGAAAGAACAGGTGTCAAATAAACATCAAGATGTATTTTAAAAATAGGTTTCAAACTTTATATGGGAAGTATTTTTTTGTTTTATTTGTGCTTAGAACAATCAGAATAAAGACTTGCTGTCTCTGTATTTTCTTAAAGAGGAGGAAGGAATACCTGAAAATAATAAGTACTACAGTAACTATAGATTATCCTGTCAAAAGTGCAAGTAACTTGTGATCAGATTTGGGTCCAATTCATTTATCGTTTACAATCCTGGAAAAGCTACACTTTTATTGTCTCACCTGTGTGCGGCACTGAGGCTGAGACCTCCCATCTTGCTCGGCAGGGATCTGTCTCCATTGCTTCCATTGTGCGCGTATAGTCCTGCAGGGTTGTTGTACAGAGAGTGGCCGGTTCCATTGCCATACCCATAGCTGTGGCCATTGTTGGGTCTGGAGTGTCCATTATTGAGGTTAGTGGGCTGGGGTGACTGGGGTGACTGGGGTTCAGGGGTATATGAAGATTTACGGGTGTAACTGGCATATCCGCTGGTGATTGGACGAAAATTCTAAAAACAAGGAAAGAGAAGAGGAGACACATTTACCAAACAGGAAGAAGGGATGCCAGTGTCACAGGAAAAGATTGGATTTTTATGGTTGAAAATATATGCAGTTACAAAAGGAACTGTGATTCAGTGGTATGTTTGCCACATTAGAGGAAGAATTACTAATGTAATAAGGAAGGAAAAAAGGGTAATGAACCTATTACAGACCATACAACATTATGTTCTGGTTCATTCAGGAAATGAGAATAAAAAGAGAACATGAAAGAGAAAACAAACCCGGTGGTGTCCTAACTACAAAACCACAACTCCTCCGAGGAAAACTGAGCGGTTGTTTGTGAATGAGGCTTTGCAGCAGTGAGGTTTAAATGAAAAACGTTTTCCACTTCATTTGTGTTTTTCCCTGTTTAATACCAAGGCTTATTAAGAAGGGGCTTGCATTTGATTTCCTGCAGATGTTTCTGTCAAAACAGATTAACTTGTGTATTTTAAGTGTTGCTTTCTGGCTACTTCTGTGATCTGAAGGCTTCATGGTCGATGACAGAGCTGAGAAGATTAAATTATTATCTTTCTGACAAGCTGCAACAGACTTTCTAGATTCTTGCCATATAATTTAGCTGCTCAACGTGTTTGGAAGAATTTGCTGGACTAATGTTGGGTAGATGCAGAGACATCTACAGTTACACTACTGTATATGCAGTAAGTGTTATTGTGCCGGGGTCAACGCCCTTTCAGTGCTACATTGACATCATTGAGACACTCGGTGTTTACCACAGCTATCAGCACACTTTAGTCATAACGCCCACTGCCAGCCTGGCTTGTCTGTATCAGACAATGCAGATAAGGTTTTATTTCAACACTTGCAATAATGTCACAATTTCTGATGGTCTTTTAGTGCTTTGAATATGAGAGATAACTAGCAAGTTTGAATTACTAAACAAGACCACGCATAACTTTAGACTATAAACATTTCAGCTGAAATAAAGTGACTTGTTTAAAAGTTAAGCAATACATCAGGATAGGAGAGAGTCAGATTGTAACTATGACACATTAGAATGACTGTGAATACATGCATGTGTCTGAGGCCGTGTGGGGCTGTGTGTTTTGGGCTAGTTTAAAGTGCCTTAGCCACAGGTGGTGGAGTTTCACTGCCTTTGCAGACAGGACCCCTGTCATTTCAACAGATGGGTCTGCTGGATGTCATCCTGTTCTCTGCCCCCGCCTGGACCACACACACACACACACACACACACACACACACACACACACACGCACGCACTCACACACACACACACACACACACACACACACACACACACACACACACGCACGCACACACACACACACACACACACACACACACACACACACACACACACAGGTTTTCTATAATCAGTACTTTAGAACTCCTCTTCTACACCAACAATCCCACATCCTGATCTTGAAAAACTGCTCTGTCATTGTCTCCTGCAGTTATGACAGACGACTTTCAAGAAATTTAAAACCATCTCATCCCACTCTCCCAACAACCATAGACAATAAAGATAGATATCTCTCACAGTAACTCTCTGAGCATAGTGCTAGCAGACAGCCATTCATGGTAAAGCTGAGAGAAGCAGGCAGGAGATTCAGCACTCATTGAAAACAAGAGCCAAACCCTGCTTGGTCAGGATGTCAGAAACACCCAGTTCTCTGCGGCTCCCTCCTCAAGTAAACGAGACAAGCTGAAGCCTGATTCTTACCACTGAATGAAATAGCCAAACCAGATTCCAGTCGTTATCTTTAGCCCTGTTTGCACAGATGGTGGACTTCATGGGAATTTAATCAAAGTTCCCCTCGATCTCCTCAGCTGCAATTTAGTCAGAGGAACTTTTTGCAAGGAACTAAAAGATTCCTCCAGATCATTGGTTGTCTGTCGTCCACAGTGGTCTAAAGACCAACAAAGATGAGGCAAACTCCGCATCATTTTTGCAAGTGCTCCAGGCCAGTCCAATCCAGTAAGTGGAAATAACTGCTGATGGACAAGCAATACTGCTAATAAGCATGGAGAAGAGTCATACAGTTCTGCCACTGACCACAATTTATTGCTTGAATAACGGGATTACTGAGTCAACACTGGAAAACAGACAGTCAATAGAAAGCAAAACCAATTCTAAACACACAAAAGGCTAAACGTATGGTGAGCAAACTGATTTTATTGGCTAATCTGGAGAATGGCCATGATATAGATAAAACCTTGTTAATATTAAACCAATCAGAAACCATCTCAAACGTTCATCAGCGTAAGACAACGTTTTCCTCCCTCCTCCTCAACTGGATTTTCTTTTAATTGTCAAATAAGATGATTTGCTGCCAACTTTGTTTTTATTTCAATCTGTTAAGATCTTTAAATTTCCTAAGAACATACCCAGCACCACAAGGGTGGAATTCTGTCCCTACATGTCTTTTTAGTGCTCGTTATTCATTTCCCATATTTATTCAAGGGCTAAATCTGCAGATAAGAATCAGAACAATAACTTTCACCAAGCAAGCTCAATCATGTCTGCATTCACAAAATAAAGAAAGAAAGCACAGGAAAATCCCTGCGAGTGTATTATGTTACATGTCCCTGCAGTGGCATGACAGTAAAGGCACTACATTTATGACACTAATGCGTACATATAAAGTTACATTTTCTATCAGAAAGATACAGAACTAATCTTCATTTTTCAACTGAATGCAAGTATCAATCTTGCCACGGATACGTAATCTGAGCAACACCAAACACCCTCTGGCCTAAAGACAAGAAATACTCATCTGATTTTCCACATCAAAGTATGTAAACAGATTTTGGGAAGCAGATCTTACAACTGCCAACTTGAAAATGAGAGTGTAGAGTAGGGTGTAGAGTTAAAAAAATGAGGTGACCTTAGCTGCTACTAGCATAACGCAACTACGTGTCAAATTATCAGCAGTCAAGCTGCATTGTGAGTGCTTCTTGCACTACTTCTGACACGAAATGCAATACTGAAGACTAACATCTTCTTCAGTCGGTATCAGCCCATTTAATACCAATTATCATCATCAAAATCAACTCAATATCTTTAAATTAAGCAAACTGCACTTAGTAGTAGGCCAGAAGTGGTACCCATTCCAAACATTAATAAACAGGCCAGATTAGATATATAATCTCTCTAGCAGGTTGCGGCTTTACCCTATTGGGTGTGCCCGGAAAACTTCCAGGGAGACACCCAGGAGGCATCTTAACCAGATGCCCAAACCACCTCACGTCTTGCAAATGTGTACATGTGAAATGAGCTGGTGTTTCCATTTCAGTATCAAGCTAAGCTGTGTAATTTCCAATAGGATACTGTCTCAGCGTCTGTTTTGCCTCGCCTTGGCATAAAAAAAGAGGTGTTGTTCAACAAACAGAACTCAAACCCTCAAAACCTTCCAAAGACTAGCAAAGCAGCTTTTCTGCCCTGACCACACAGAAACTGAAAACTCAATGGTAAAAATAAAATACTAAATAAATAAATAAATAGATGGATAACAGTCCCACATAGACACGACCCAGTTTTCCTTGGTGAAAGCCAGTGCCAGAGTTCTTAAAAAGTCTTGTTAGATTTCTCTTGTCAGACGCAAACATAGATTTTCCCATTTTCACCCTGGCACCCTGTCTGATATGGTCTGCTTCCCTTTGTTTCAAAGGGAACTGAACCACCTACTCCAACCATTCCTTTGCCCTTTTTTTCTCATAACACTCTTTCCTCTCTGGTTGAGCACGTCTGCTCCACAGATATTTGCTTTGGATGGATGGTAGATTTATAAGGCCGCACATCTGGTGCTTGCCTTATAAAAATGCCAGTTTGGTAACATTCAGGACCTTTTAGTGCTTTCAGGTTGCTCTAAAAGTATAGTGCCTTGGTTTCTTTTTTATTACAAATATCAGTTTTAAGCCAACTGCCCCATTACTACGATTTATTCTTCCATTTCAAAGGTGTACTTGAGGTTTAATGGAGATTTTGCCTTAAAGTGATAGTCACGCTAATCTTGTGAATGCTTTATCGCTGCAGTTCTGCTGAGTGACTATTCTTGCTTTTCAAATATAGTCAAAATAAATTAAAAATTCGTATGTGCAGCTTTGTG
>VUQK01013889.1:24341-37879 GCA_015106715.1 Bujurquina vittata
TGTGTCCTTTTCTTCACTCTCCTACCCTCTGTTCATTTACAGAGACATTAAAACTATTAAACAGGAGCGGTGCGAGTGCATGCATGCATTTGTTGACCCCCACAGAGGGGAGGGTTGATGTCTAAAGAGATGAGGTCATTGGGCGAGCAGCTGGCACAGCATCGCCTAAGCTGAGGCAATGCTTCAGATATGAACCATGGAGGTGTTGCTATCAAGGATGCTCTTGTGAGGCGCCGAGTGTCTGCAGATGGACAAGAGCTACTGCGGGGGATTAACCGTGAACCCTGCACTCCAAACCCCCGCACCCCCCCTCCCCCCATCAATTCCTCCACGTTTCAGAATTGAAAGCCTTCATGTATCCAAATTGTTTGGTTGCGATGGCTACCACACACACACAGAGCCAACTGAAAGGACTTCAATCTGAAGTGGCCTATTTAAACTGGCATTTTGGACATGAAAAACAAAGACAAGGAATTTGCCGTACATCCATCATAATGGAACTTTGAATGCAGAGGCGTAAGTGGAAAGTATGAGAGGCAGACACTGATGTGGTCATTATATTGTAGGTCACTCTGAAGAGGAATATCAAAATCCCTAATTGTCAAATTAAAAAATATGTGCACTTGAAACAAAGCTGTGCCACAGCTGTAATTTTATTTTTCTTCTGGAAACTATTTTGGCCTATGTGAAATGTAACTTAACAACATATGTTATGTAACACAAAACATAGCCACAGCAGACAGAAACAATCTGCTGCAAGCAAGTTTCATGAAGGTCATTTGACTGTATTATTTTTGCTTCACTTCCTGTATACTTGTATCAGTGTGCAAGGGATCACCCAAGGCCCTATGGAAGGGATCCTAAATCTGATTTTTTAAAAACTGCAGCTTAACAGTCATTAATTTGTTGGCCCAGGTAGTAAAATCTCTCTAGAAATATTCTTTGAAATAAACTGATGTAATAATGAGAAGACTGATCGCCACAGCAGATCAGTGCATTCCATTTCTCATTAAAGAGCCATGATGATAAAAGATAGGGCTGAATATTCTTAACACTATATATCATCATCAATACAAAGACAAAAAGTGAAAAAAGGGCAGCAACTTCTTCTATTTATTTATTTTCATAAGATTAGAATAAAAAGAGGAAAGCATAAAACAAAGCATCATATCTCCCATAAAATGAAGTCATAGAAAAATGAATACATGCCAGTTCATGATAAAAAAAGAGATAAAAGTAACAGAAAAAAAGAAAGGAAGATGGCAATGGAAACATACAGAAAGCAGAACATAAAAAAGAAAGTCTCAGGTCATCACAATGATTTTCCTACTCTTTCCTATGGTCATATTTTCCCTTGCCTGACCTCCCCCTGCCAGGTTTAATTTCCTGATTGGAGAGATCTGGATCTTGGAGCAGCAGATGAGTTTACTTTGGCTGCACACAATCACCATGTTCAAAAAGGAGAACGGGCAGACGGCTGAAAACCCTCAAATTAAAACGCGGCTGATAACTGATCATTTCAGGGTTCACTTAGAGTCTTGCTCCATTGCCTGGCTTTATCAAAGCCATCTAAAAAAGGACAATTTTAAGCCCTTTTGGTCATCACTGGAGCTGCCCATATGGCATTGTGCAGTGTGAACATTTAAGTGTTTTTTTTTCGGCAGAGGGTAAGAGAAGGCAGTAACTCTAAAGTGCAGCTTTAAGAGGTTTCATTGGCAGATCTCAGAGGGACACTTCAAAAAAATCTCCATCTGTTCACTGACAAGATCAATTAAAGAGAGGGAAAGGGAGGAACAATCGTCTCCACATCCGTTCTGCAACACAGCCTCTCAAATTCCACTGATGTTACAGTTGTAACCACAAAAAAAGAGACTTTGGAAGGGTGAGAGGAATGATGAGATGAAGAAACAGAAGAAAGGAGCGCTGGTAGTGGAGGGGCGTGGGTAAGTTGGTTCCTTTGGAGGTTTCTTTTTGTTTTTGTCCCAGCTGGAGTCCTGTGCTCCTTTGGTCCCATGAAGCCTTGTGCATAATTCTTCAGCTGTGAATCACAGGTCATTAAGTCAAAGTGAGAAAGAAGGGGCAAACCTCCACCAAAGGGACTTCACTGTCCTGTTTCTGTCCATTTTCTCTGCTTTCATTAAAATCTTCTGCACTGTTTCTTCATTTAGTTTTACTCTGGAAAAATGTCTGCCTCTTTAGGTTTAAGATATGGGCTCATACTTCACTATATCCCCTAATCAAGGTCTTATTGCATGTCTAGCCACACCCACAAGTGTCAAAGCATCAGTGGAAGGCACTGATGATGCACGTCCAGTGTGCCTCGAAGCTCTTAAAAAGACGTAAACAAACCCTGGACCTATTTAATCAGCCACCGCTCTTGTTACATCTCTTGTTCTGACGAGTATATGTGAAAATAAATATTGAAACATAAGGTTAAGAGATATTGGTAACTTGGCTTTCAATTTTTCTGCAGGCATGTTAATAGATGTAGATCAGTAGCATTTTATTTACGATGTTCTATTTCTCTGTATTAAGTATTTTCTGAACAACCAGGATATTTTTCTTTCAGCTACTGCTGCAACTTTTTATCACAAGTGAAACTGAATTGACCACAATTGTTCTTAAGTGGAAGCCAAACCCCAAAGATGACCGAACTGAAACTATATCCATGTTTGGAAATACCTCTTTTATGTTATTTGGATGAACTGGCCTTTAAAGACCTAAACCACCAGTGGTGCAACTGTCATCCAAGCATGAACCTAATTCCAAATTTTATTTCTTACATTGACAGGTCAAAATAAGTGCAGCGGGGCATATATATATTTCAGAAGATGTTTTAGAATAGCAGAACAAGACACAGTCAGATTTACACATACAGCACAGGCATCATGACTCATTTTTCAGCACATTTAACTTGCCATCCCAGCACGACTCTTTCCGAATAGCCTGACCAATAGTGGAAAACTATCCCAAGCACCTTCATCTGTCTCCCAGACATCTGAAGCCAAATGTCTCTCTCCAATAAACTCTGGCAGAAAGAGGAAAACTGCAGGGAGGAGAAAGCTTTGTGGAAGAGACGGCAAAGGAAAAAAAAAACAAAATGAAGATATTAAAAGAAACATGAATTAGTTGAGTGGGACTCAGGTTTGCAGAGGGAGATAACAACATGGTAAATACAGGTCATGGACAGCGATGGTAAGGGATGCAGAGGTTAAAAAAAATGAACGTGTGTGAGAAAATGGAGACGCAAGGAGAAGCTTTGCTCCACAGCTGGTTCATGTATTCACAGACTATTTATGTCTGGTCAAAGCAGACATGACAAACTCCAAAATGGGCCTCATGAGTTCTCCAGGTCCTCTGACGTTACATGAACTTGGACACTGCATGTCTGCGGAGGCGATAGAAACCATTTTTTCCTCTACGTTGAGATGACACAACTCCATTTGAACACAAGGAACTAAGAAAAACTTGCACGGGTGTTTTGCCTCACAGTGGAGTGCTGACAGGCCTGCTGGAAAATGGAAAGCTGTGTTTAAATGTTGACCTCGAAGTACCTTCTTTGCTTCCTTGTCTATGCCATGCCTTTTTTTTTTTTTATTCCTAATTTTCCCTCTGTTCTTTTTTCTTCTCGCCACTTTATAGACTTCATTCAATCTAAATCTTTCCTCTTGCTTAACTGATATTTCGACCAAGATGATGCCAGAAATACACATAAGAGCACACATTAATTGTAGGCTGCATTCCATTGCAGTGCAATTTTTCATCTTTAGTGGGGTGATAGACTGCTCAACACATCTCACTGTAATATTGCAGTGATGTAACAAATGAGGACACTTCCAGAATATGGGGGCAGAATGAAAGGTTTGATAGGTACGAAAATGATTTTAATTTGCTTGCTACAGCCTTCGTCATCCTCGTGATGCAGCTGGAAAACAGTGTGAGCCAGTGCTTTCCACCACCATCAAGGCAAAGTAAGGTTTAGTGTCTGGGTTTCAATTAAGAACTTCACAACATTAATATTAAACTGAAATATTACATTTACCTAGTAGCCATACTGAGAAGTCTCCTTCAAGCTTTCATAGATGATGAGTCAAGAATGAGAAACCCATCTAACTAGTACCATTAACCTGTCACTCCAGCAGGTATTCAACACCCCTGCAGTATTCAACACCCCTGAAACATACAGACGGGCAGCCGTAAGTCACACCCTTTGGCACAAATGGAACACCAAACTCTTAGAACGGATGTGCTAAAAACAACACAGTGTGTTAAATATTGACACATTTGCTGCCTCAGCTCAGGGACAACATGTTATGGCAGATTTGAATTTTGAACTCAATTTTTTTGGTGTTTTGTTTTTTTTTACACCTGTTAAAATCTACACAAACTGTCTTACATGTGTAACAACACATCTTTTTAATGCCAACAAAGCACACTGAAACAGGGTTAACCTCGTAAATATACAAGGGCTGATGATTTAACCTAACATAATTGATAAAAATATCTGAAAGGCTAAAGCACAGCTAAGCCATTACATTTATATGGTTTGCTTTTACTTGTCAAGCTTCCATACAATTTCAGTAAACCTTTTAATCTGTTTTTATGTGTAAAATAGCTAACTGGAAGAGATTATACTTAAGAGAAGAGACGCTTAATGACAGATATTTTAAAAAAAAATCTGTCATTAAATCAATGTCTTTATTAAAAGCAGATATTATTCAGGATAAAAACAAATTCTACAACTCAGAATTTTCCTCAAAGTAAAAACATATATATATATACGCAAACAACTAGAGCTTCTTGTCTCTTCCATAATGGCGCTTTATATCTAATTCAGCTTTTCTGAGTTCCCAGGGGCACCTAACAAGAGGCCCCTGATGCAGAGTGCTCTTAAAAATGCTCCATAATAGAAATGATGAAAAATGGGGGCTATGAAAGTTATAAATGTGAACACATTAGAAAGAAGCATTCTTGTGTTACACAAGACCTCAAGCTCAGATGCATGCGGCGTACTGTAATTTTGGTTCGCAGCAGACGTGTAGACTCATATATTTGTCCATCGACAGCAGTACAAAATTACAGGTCTCCTGTTTCTCGTGACTGTTTGGAGTATTTTATGGAGAACTCTTTTAATGAGGGCTGAGAATTGCTGTCCTCTAAAATATTATTTTCTAGTGAGTCAGCATGGGTTCTTCGAGTCACTCCCATTTGCAGCCATTGACTCCACAATGAATGGTTGCAATTAAATAATCCTCAGTTATTTCTATAGCCCACAACTAAAGGGTGTTTCCAATAAACTGAAAAGCCCATATTTTAAATCTACTGCAATAAATGACAGACATCTTTTACATATGAACATTACATCGTCATTGTCAGGATAAATCTTAACTCACCAACTGAACCTCATTACCAGCCAGAGAATATACTACCATGTGGCTGATTTTTATACTTTAGCTCACTAAATCTGGGAGGTTTTTCTTTTTTTTTTTTTAGTTTTCAATCCAATATTTGTGATTTGTTCTGTATGGTTTACTACTGTGGGTTTCTTGGCATTTTTGGCAAACACAGCAATTTTTGTCTGTTGATTAATTTTTTTTCTAAGGTAGCTCTATTTTGTTTGTTGTCATAGTGATTGATGCTGTTTATTAACACGATCCCTTACACAGTATTTTTCCTGGGAAACAGTGACAGCACACAGTGACTGATTCATGCAATTATAGGGCTACTCTGAGGCAAATAAATAACATAATAATCAGCTGCCTCTCCAGTGAGTACCTCATCTTGTGATGAAACTATAGTTCCATGATGCACTTGAATGATATTGTGGACCACCACGAGACTGACCTTTTCAACCTGCCAGTAGCAAAATGCATGATAGGACAAGCCAGTGGACACTTTCAAAATAAAAGTTTTGGGTTTTTTTTTAAGCATTGCCAACTAGTAAATACTTGATTGCAGTGTCACTCTCTCAGACAGATGAAAAAAAAAGTGGGGCTGCATGTTCTCTATTTGAGGCAGAGAAACTGAGCAACACTGTTTTATCTGTTTGCACAGAACAAAAAATAGTGGCTGTAAAAATAAATAAATAAAAAGAGAAAAAAAGCATCCTTGGAAGCGAAGAGGCCATGTGGATTTCTCTCTTGCTCTCACTGAGTCACTGCTCTTTTGTTTGGCTCAAGCTTCCCCGCTCACTGCTTTAGTGTCTCTTTCTGATTCTCGGTCACTGTTACTTCCCCATGACCTCGTTTTCACATTCACACTATCTTTTTCAGCCATCTTAACTTTTAACACCCATGCTTGTCTGCTATCAAGTCTTCATCTCACAATCCTAAAGTTTCACATATTCTCTCTTTTTACAATGTTTGTTTTCTTCTGTTGGGACCCTTATTGCCTCCACTTCACCAGCATTTCATTTCAGCTCTGTGTACCGCAGCCAAACGAGCATGCCTATCTCTCAGACTTGCTTTGCCCTTATCCTGCTCAGCAGAAGGGCAGCTTACATTGCAATTATTCAACCAATAACAGCACAAAGGTCACATTCCAGCAGCTAGCCTTGTCCAGCCTCTTATTATATGGCTCTGTGTCCAACTGTTATCTTATCAGGTCAAAAGGGAATTAAGGATTGACGAACAAGCATGGCTGCATCTTGTGGTTCATTTTGTGTGTGTAATTTAAAAGTGCCAGCTCAAGCATTTTGCCTTCATTTACCTTTAGAGAAGGACTACAAAATGTACTGAACTGAAATTGATTTTGGCGCATGTGTTTTGTGCATTAGTCAAAAAAAGACACTATTGCACTCACCAAAATAATTTTAACCTTAGCTCCATTTATTAAAAAGTTTAAGCATAACATCAGTTTAAATAATGGTCAAGATTCCAGTGTTTGCAAACACCAGATGTGTCCTGCAAAAACACTGGGAATGTGTAAAACTTGGGTGCTGCCATAAAAAGGGCATTTAAAATTTGACAGCCATTGTAAATGTCCTGTAGCTACGCCAATGTGGTAAAACAAACAGAAGAAAAAAGAAGGAACATGAGGCAAAGATTCAACTAGTGGAATCTATTCTACTGCATGCTAGGTCCCATCACTCTGAAATCCTCCTGCTTTTTCTCAAGCTAAATTCCTTCGTACATTCTTTAATGTGCTAAACGCTTCTGGTTACTTTAGGGAACGTTTACGCTGAATTTGGGAACATTAGGGTGCCAGTAAAACAGTGGGAGTGGCCTTTTTTGCTCCCACACCTACCGATGATCGCTCTCAGTCTTTGAGCAGTATGCTATTTCATGTATCCTCAAATAAATTTACAATCGCTTTGTGGACAAACCACTTAACGCTTAGTTGCTCAGCTTGATATATGGGTAGATGGTTCCTACTACAGGCTGTGGGGGCGAAGGAGGGGTTGCTATTGCTAGAGTGAATACTGTAAAAGACAAATACAGTACCTAGGCAGGAAAGAACTATATAGTTACAGTTCCTTTGTGTCTTTTCTGATCTGATGGGTCTTATTAGTTCAGGAATAATTCTTGTTCAAACTCCATCTGCAGGTCAACCTCATGTTTCAAACCAAACAGAGGAAAAGAGAGAGGAGAGAGACTGCGTTGTCTTCTGCCCTAAAAGGAGAGAGCTGAAGCACCAGTTGGCAGTTGTCACTTGTAACTGAGGCTGAAACCACACAGTGTTCTCCATCTGAGGAGATGGGATTTAGAGGTTGCCAGATTCGCTCTACACTTTCCAGTGCTCTGGCAACCCAAAGCAACCATCTAACAGAAATGTGGGAAGCAACAGACATTTCAGATTTTCCTTGGTTTTAACCT
Organism: Bujurquina vittata; assembly: GCA_015106715.1. Lineage (NCBI taxonomy): Eukaryota > Metazoa > Chordata > Actinopteri > Cichliformes > Cichlidae > Bujurquina > Bujurquina vittata. Next base: position 32,156 of record VUQK01013889.1, read on the forward strand.
CCAACCACCCCTGGCCTACCCCTGCCTCCCACCCCACTCCTTCATTAAATGTTTAGATGGATGATCTCTTTTCTGCTATGTTGACAGAAACTTGTCACTGCTGACCTTCACTTGAGGTCAGTTCATACATCCTCACACATCATGCCCGAGTCTGAAGATTATTTTCCCCCTCATGAAACACAATAGCACAATATCGACCTGTGAAGTCCATTTGAAAAGATCCCTGTTTGACTCACTGTATGTACACGCCTCATTGATTTTGACAGTGCGTTGTAGAAGCAGCAAATTGATCATTTTAACTGTTGTAAACCCATCATCTCTTACTGTGACTTCACAGTGCCAGGCAGAACAGGACGGTCACAAATCAAAGCAATAGGTTTTTCTGGACGAGAGGCCATAAATGACTTTAGTAGGTTTAAAAAAAACAAACAAAAAAATCTGTCAAGGTTTTCAACTCAATTAATGAGCCTCAGAGCAAAACCCATAAGCTGCCTCTTATAATGTTCAAAGCAGTGACGAACGATTAGAAAGCTCAACATTTCCTGATATCCAATTATTCTCAACCTCAAAATTCCAATGAGGTCACCCTTCATGGCAAATATGCTGAATGTACAGTGCGTCACATGAACACAACTCACAGGTGCCACACGGCTAGCTGGCTTACGGCAAACTACTGCACAGCTGGTAACTGCACAAACAGCCCAGCAGTTCAATTTTATTTTTTCTTCAAAAATTCATTTTCTTTTCTATCATGATTTGCAGCCCTAAAGGCCATTATTCACACAACTAAAAAGAGTCTGGATTAACAGGTCAGTTAATGGTTTGAGCACACCAGTTTTCTGGTGAGGGTAGTCTCGTGTTTCCATACCTGCTGATGCTGAGTGTAAGCTGCTGATTGCAGGTTTTGATCTTGTTCTGAGCCTCCATGTGAGTCATGTGCTCTGTTGCGTCTCCATTGATAGCCAGAATGATGTCACCTGGACACAGGTCACCTTGGGCCGCCTTGCTGCCGGGTGTCACCTAAAGATTTACATGCATCACATATGCGCAGACACACACACACACACACACGCAAGCATACACAAACCAATCCACACACAGGAAAATAAAAGAGAAAAAGGAGCCATTATAAGTTGGTGAGGGAAAAAATGAAAGAAAAGAAAAAGAGAATTAGCCTGGGAGTGTCAACACAGCCAAGCTGTCCTTTGATTTATGTCACAGTGCCTGGGGCAGCACTCCAAGTTTACATTGTCAGAAGGCTTCAACAATGGCAAGTGAAAGGACTTCTCAGTTTTAAAGGTGGTGAAATTCCCAGAAGGAACGGTAACATTTTATACACCTGGCCTTTTGAAATTCAGTAAATTAAAGAGTATCTATATCAGGGTCCCCACCAGAAACGCTGTGAAGCCACATATGTGGGTTGGGGGAAGGGGGGGGTATCTAATGCCCTCCAGTTATATAGCACTATCTATGCAATCTAACCCTACATGTGTGCCCAAGATGAAACAGTGGCATTGTGCCTATGCTGCATAGAAAAGACAGTGAATAAGAACATTTGATGGTGATTCTTTATTGCTTTTTATATGTGTAGGATGGTTAAACAGCAGGCCAGTAAGCAGATAATATATGCTACATTAACTAACCTAATGACTTTAGCTTTTGCCAAAAAAGAAAAAAAATCCAATACCTCAGGGTGTGCTGAGGCCATGCATGTGTAATTTTATAATCAGCTGAAGCTGAAACAGTGAACAATTTCAAGTCTTGGAATTTTTAACTTTCAAGAGGGCTTGCACAAGACCCCTGAACAACAATGTATCTGTGTAATGTAAGAGTCATTTCCAGGCATCCCTGTAATGAGTTCTTTATTTAATTAATGAATTTCTTTTTGTCTTTTTCTTTCTGTAAAGCATGTCCTGATCTCTTTAACACAGATTTTCTTTCAAGGGTTAGACAGCGCAGGCTCTCCTCTGCGATCTTTCATTCCTAAAACGTTCCCGGTCGGTGGCTATGTGAGCCCCACAGAGAGCAAGGGGGAGGGCAGCAACATATGATATCAATTTTCTGTTATTACACACACACAAACATGTGCCTCTGACTGATCATGTGCTTTTGTCTGACATTAATGAGAAGAAACTGCAACTTATTTCCTCTGCAGTCAAACAAGTCATTGTCCTCTGGCAGGCTGCAGAGCAAAAATCAAATCAAATCAAAAATTCTTTCATAGTGAAATAGTGAAACAAAAATCATAATGAAAATTGAACAGTTGTCATCATGCCTCTCCACTTCTTTATACGTGTAATGTGCTGAGAAGCGGTGACTTGCATGGCTATTAGTTTGCCTGTATTTTCCCCACCATTAAATGTGAGATCCCTGCAGCTGGATGAAATTTCTGCAGTCACACTGTTTTGAGGAATATTGAGCAACAATATGTTACATTTTTGTATCATCTGGACCTGCTTTTTCCAGTTGCGGATCACTAGGGCTGTAGTCAACCAAGCAAAATCTTGGTCGACTGAAATCATTATTACTCTTACACCAAAAGATTGGTCCCAGGAGGAAGAAGAAAAATGGCCTGTTTCCTCTAGATTAACTAAAAAAGCCACAGTGCATGAGCACACACTTGCCTGCCAGCCTTATTACCCAAAATAAATTATGAGCCAAGTTAAAGAGCTGTAATCTGCAGCATATTAAATCTTTTATCAGAATAAGCAGATAAGGCAACAGAGGATTTTGGATGGGTCTCCTGTTATTACAGCCCCTATACATCAAGGGTCTGTGACTCATCTTCGTTTCATCATGAAAGTCCTGTGAGTGGATCACTCTTTGAGCTCATTCATCTTCATACCAGAGCACTCACTGCCTAACTCCACACCCTGTTATAATGCCTACTGCCTTGACAGCATCACCTTAAGATATATTGCCTCTGGAACCCATAAACCCTGATCTAACACTTCTTCACAAACACTTTTCAGTAATCTGATTAAAGCTAAATAAAGATATGAGTGGTTAAAATTCTGGAACAATAAACAGAATCCAAACAGAGCTGCTTGTGAAAGAGAAGCAGGCTCACTAACTGGGAGGAGCATTTTAAGAGCAAAGGCATACAAGTTTACGCTCCATGAAGCACTAATAGCTGAGTTGTGTGGTTCAGATGTGGAATTCCTAATTTACAGCCTCTGACCGCCCAATGTCCCTGACTCAGTTCCGGTAAACTGAGAGGTCACTGTGGGGAGTGTGAGTAGGTTTGTGTGTGTGTCGGTGAGTCTCTGGGAAAAGCAAACCCACCTAAGCTTCCACTGTTTATAAACGGCTTCTTGTACAAACCTGGCATAAACAACTGAGAAACTATAATCTAAGTTATGTAAATTCAAGATAGATCCTTTCAAAGAAGCAAAAGCACAAACAAGTCTTTTCTTGGGGCTGGAAACAAAAAAAAATCTTGTTTGTCAGTGTCTGTTTTGAGAGACACTAACTGGAGGTTATAGTTTGCCCCTGTCATTTAGCACGACCTCCCCTGTGAGAATGCATGTCAGATGTTTGTGTGTGTGTCTTCGGTTTATGCCTGGGTTATGTCATAGTGGAATGAAGCTCATGCAACCCCAAGAAACAAAGAGTAACATCGCCTCAGGGTCAGGGCATGCAGCATAGTGAATCAATCATTCAAACACATATACTAGTACACACGCACAAATACACACAGTAGTATGCCAAGCACCACAATAGCATGGTTGGACCTTAGCCCAGCTGTCATAGGACAAGAGGCACTTAATATTATCTGTATGAATTCAAATATAATTTTCATTTACAACAGCGGTCCAAGAAATATGTCAAAAACAACAATAGTTTTGTTAGTTGCTAGACTTCAATTTCTATAAATTATGTCAGATGTATGTCAAGTAGTGAGAAAGGCGACACTTCTTATTGCAGCAAGGTCCCTTAAGGTGTTCAAGCATAAGACAGGCAGTCAGGATAGATCTGAGGGAGCACTGACAGTGCGTAAAGAAACTTTAGCAACTGGTTATTAGGCAATCTAAACATTCACATCATTCCCATAAGAGGCTACTCCACAAACAGTGACACAGTTAAATGCTAACAGATACAGCGGTTAGCAAATGACAGCCTCACGTCACACAAAGTCATCATGTGGCACGCTGAGGTTTGGTGAATATGCCGGAGTGTGGTTTCACTGTGGACATGTATTCAAGAGAAGCTGTGAGGCTGAGAACGCAGGGTAAATGTGTGAATGTTTGTGTTTGTGTATTTGCCCCTTATGTACTGTATGTGCACCATCAAAACTCACACTCAAGTGTGACATCAGCTTCAGGATGAAGTAGTCTGACTGGTTATCACTGTTTTTGTTTGTGTTTCTTGTTGAGGTACTTTTGCCATAAACCAAGACAGGAATTGGGCTCTGTGTGTATGTGTATGTGTTTGTGTGTGTGGGGATGTTACTTTCTAGACTTTTGTAATTATTTTAAGACCATCTGCATCAGACCAAGAAAAAATTAGCCAGGCATTTTTAATAATGTGGTAGATCAATGTCTTTGGTCTGCTAATTAATGCTCCCTCTTTGAGAACAGCTTATTATTTGCATAAACATTTCTAAATTACTGAAGAAATTTCCGCATTGATAGCCAAAATATAGAATGTAGAATAAGTCAGTATTACTTATTCAAAGAGAAGTTGCATTTCAATAAGAGAAGAATTAACAGCTTGCACGCTGCAGAGCTCCATCTTTTTCTTTTTTTATCTGTTTATTGCATTTTGGTAGCGTGTAACATTCCAAGCACACCTGCTCTCCAGACAAGGAAAACAAGATGGCACCATCTTAAATCACATGTTGTTGGTCACAAAACCATTTCTTATATAGATCAAACAGCTGATAAACATTCTTTAAAAATATATATATGTTTTTCGTGCACCTGCCCCACTTTGTGGCGAGGATGTGCATGGATTTGTTTTTGCCTAAGTTACGCTTCCCTCATTCCTCCATTCTGAAAGTGAACACATTACTGATGGCGAGCTAGTTCACAGTACAAAGAAGTTCACCTCTCCACACTGTTAAATTGTTCCACCAAATGTTAAAGGGCTGCGTACTTAGATCTGACTCACAATGAATTATACCTATTTAAAATACTGATGAAGCACCAGTTGTGTTTATTTGAATAAGTTTCAACCAGAGCTTGCTATCTACATGTCTCCTCACCTGCAAATCATCAGATCAACACTTAAATGAGAAGGGCCTGTCATTTTCAAATGCTGTACTCATGTATTAACTCCACGGAGACACTGCGCTGGGCGGGAGCGCGAGGCGTACGTCTCAGCAACACAGAGAATAATTCCTGGCAATGAGTCAGGCCTTTGTTTTCTTGTTGGACCTGTGATAGGAACCATGGTTATGACCTTGGAAAGCCAATACATAGCCTGGAGTGTGAGGTTCCAACTGGTGTGTGTTATTCACACTCAAACAAAGAGACTCAACCTGCCAAGACCAAAAAGCAACACTGCAGCTGATGATTAAAGATGTAGGGTCAGACTTAAATGAGAATCCAAGAAGCCGCTTGACTTGATTACAATTTGTAATGTATTAAAATGCATCAAGAATGGCAGAGGTATTCTATATCAACAGCAGTCCCCGTTAATCTGATTTGTAATCCGATTAGTAGACTGAATGGTTTTTGCACATGTGGTGTTCTTTCCCGGAAGTTTCCTTTCACCACGTGA
>VUQK01013890.1:0-11886 GCA_015106715.1 Bujurquina vittata
TCCTTAGATGCCAGGATAAAGCTTTTGCATGGGGGGGGGCAACCTTGCAAAACGTTTACCTTTTCTCAACCCAACCTTTCTAACATTGCTTCACAGGGTGTAGTGCCTATTTGAAGCTTTAGGGAAACTAGCAGGCTGTGGTTTGGGGTTGATGTAGTAACCTCTGCTGTTTGCACTCAGCAGTGCTCTTCATTTGATGTTTTTATCTCGTTCAACCAGGATGTACCGGCGTACCTCCAATATGGTGGGACTTAGCTACCCTGCTTCTGTCATATCTGTGCTTAAGGTATTAACATGTGCACTCACATTCAAAAAGAAACATACACGTAAGGAAAAGTTACTTGGTGCACACACACAATGTGAAAATCTAGACTGCGTACTGTGACTTACTGATATGAAAAAGACTTTCAGCACCACTTTTTGTCTTGCATGTTTTTCTTTGTGTTGGTAGAGGATGAATATGCTGATTGGCAAGGACAGTGGGATTATTTAAATGTTTCTCCTCCACACAGAATGTTGACAAGTGGTCATTTGATGTCTTTGCGCTGAATGAGGCCAGTGGAGACCACGCACTCAAATTCATATTCTATGAGCTGCTCACAAGATATGACCTCATTAGTCGTTTCAAGGTAAATCCCCAAGGATATAATGTACAGCCGGCTTTGGTTTCTGCCATTAAAACAAGAAAAAAAAGCTATTCAGTATGTATAAGAACCTTCACTATTCCTGATTTGATGGAAGTGAGCACAGTCTCTTCTGGATCTTAGAATAAGATTATGTTCCTGTATTTCAACCATTTTCTGAAGGAGGCTGGCCACATTTCAATTCGACTGATAATAGTGGAGCTAATTTTTCACAGTGTCTTAGAGGTGAGGACACTATTTAAAGTGACATCATCTCAGTGTAAATGACATGGTCAGTGAAGCTGATTTAAAATGTAATTGTAGTCTGCAGTAGCTTAAACATTTCACATTTCATTAGGACAATAATTTCAGATACTGGGCTATTTAAGTCACCACATAGCTTTGAGAACATTTTCCTGTTTACATTTTCTTTTGCTTTGTCCGATGTCAGATCCCGATCTCTGCGGTGGTGTCATTTGTCGAGGCCCTCGAGGTGGGATACAGCAAACATAAAAATCCCTACCACAACCTGATTCATGCAGCTGATGTCACACAGACAGTGCACTACTTGCTACTCAAGACTGGCATGGTGGTGAGTTGGACATGGACAATTTGGGTAGCATAATGTTATCTGACTTACTAATGTCTAATAGACTAACCTGCTTTAAAAAATAAAATTAAAAAAAAGCTAAAAACTGTTGAACATCTTGGTTTAGTTCCAAGAAAGAAAGCTCACTGGATTGAAGCTTAGTCTGTGAAATTGAGGGGATTTTATCCACATGGTTTTCAGAACATCTCTGTCAGCTGGCGTATGCCAGCCTAATTGCAGCTTTGCCTGACATGCAGCTTCTAAATATGGCTTTTTTTTATCCCGAAGAAGCCATGAACCATCTTTTTATGTTAAGAAAAAACAACTCTCAAAGGAAGTCACCCTTTAATTCCAGGAAGTTTGAAAACATCTAAGAGAATGTGTTACATGTAATGTATAATAACACTCATTGTCTCACCTTTTTAAAGTCAAATATTTCCTCCTTCATTTTTTCTCTTGGTGTTTCACGTCTGCTCCATAGATTCTGCTGGTTTTGCTCTTTTTCTATCAGGTGACCAATATTTCACTTCTTTGGACTGTGTTGAATTTAGTGCATTTCTGATGCAGCATTTATTCAACAAAAAAAAAAAAAGAAGAAGAAAAAAAACACTAGCCTGAGTTCAAAGTCTCCAGCCAGCCGCCCCCGCTTCCAGTGTTATTTAATCACCTTAATAAGGTGGTTGCGACAGCTGTTGACATGGTGTGTTTCTCTGGGCCGTGCCTTGCGGAGTTAAACCACATTACTGCTAGAACCACAGGCTCCTTGGAGAGCAGGAAAACAACATCTATCATTTTGCAGGCCCTCCAGACTCCATTAAATCAACAATCAACAGGTCATTCATAAAGCAAACCCATGAGGAAATACACTGAGTGGTGGATCAGCCATCATGTACCCACCCTATTTTTAATGACTCCTCCATCCCCCCACTGTTGATTAGTCACCAATATCGATTGGGCTTCCCAAGCTAAATCCCCACTCTGTGAATGTGAGGTCACTCAGATGCATGCACATCTTAGAGGGAAAAAAAATACCCACTTACTTGAAGAGCTGGTATTGATCTTCCTAGCTGACATCTCACCTCGGAATTAAATAAGATTATCTCAGACTAGTCCTGTAAGCGTGTGCTGCTACTCATCCTTATAGTCATGAATGACACAGAAAACGGCTACAACCTGACCCAAAAACCTACATAGGAAATTGTGATGTGTAGGCTCGCCTTGTGACGGGATGAACTCATTATAAACTTAAAGATAGACTCGCATTTTGTAATATTTGGCAACATATTTGGGACAAAGCAGACTGACAGATGACCAGAGAGAAACGAGAAACGATGAAGTGACAGTTTAAAATGTGATGTTTAATAGAGCTCATCTTATCTGAAGGTTCCTTTTTTGCTATTCTAACCTTTTCCTCCATCTGCTTCGCCCCATTTTTTTCCTTTCATGCCTGACGCTAATGTATTTCTCATGTCTCATACTTCTTTGGATCTTTCATATCACTTTTCACCTCTACATCTTTATGGCTGGATGTACTATTCTCCGCACCTCCCTTTTTTCAATTCACCGGCTTCTCATCTCTCTTCTCAAATTTTTGTCCGTTCTTTCTTCTTCTTTTCGTTACTTTCCTCTCCTTTCCTGTCAATGCCTCTTTCCCATCTTGTTACCTCCTCTCCTGAACACTGTTCCCCCTTATATAAGCGCCTCTTAATATCCTCATCATCATCATCTGCTTCCTCACCCCTCCTCTTCTTTTTCCTCTTTTTCCTCCAGCATTGGTTGACTGAGCTTGAGATCTTTGCCATGATCTTTGCTGCGGCGGTGCATGACTACGAGCACACGGGGACCACAAACAACTTCCACATTCAGACAAGGTAATGGATCATTAAATCAAAAATGCATGGCACTGATTTGCCCAGTCAATGTTTTCATTTACAGCAAGGGGGCTTTATAGTCAGACTGGGATCGCCTGCAGTGCAGTAATAACACCGGGGCCAGTCAGGAGTCCAGATGAACTCCAAAACCCATGGCCTTAAAAAAAAGTCAGTTCTCCAAAACTAAGAAATGCTGAGAATTTTTTCATTCTTGTCAACCTGAGAAAAAAGATTTACAGTCATCTGAAAAAGAAAGTTTTCACAGGATTTTATGAAGGCCTGTGAAAAACTAAGTACACCATTACAACTTCCACAGGAATTTAGAGGGTACGTAGCAGACGGGTGCTGATAATCAAATGCATTTGATTAACTGATCATCAGCAAGTGTGGGCACCTGTATTAAAGCATATTTGCATATCTACATAAGGCAAACTGTAGTTTGACATCAAGCTACAGTTTGTGAACTAAAGTGAAAGAAAATAAGCAACTAAATCGGACTCAAGGAGACAGCAAATTTGGATGTTTGACACTGACTAGCATCTACAAAGTGTTCCTACATTTCTGCTGCCATAAAGTGACACACAATTCTTAGAAAGTAAGGTGGTAGTAGCATCTATAGGTTCTATATTTATTTTCTAATGTGTTTCCCCCATAATAGACCAAGAAAAGAGTATTAGTTTGCTTTCTCTTGGTCTGACAGGTCCGACGCAGCTATCCTGTATAATGACCGCTCAGTGTTGGAGAGTCATCACGTCAGCGCAGCCTATCGCCTGCTGCAGGATGACGATGAAATGAACATCCTCTACAACCTCTCTAAGGATGACTGGAGGTCAGTGACACAGCCAGAGAACGATAGACAGGATGTAGGATGAGATAGGTGAGCAACAGTAAAGGGGATTAAAAGTCAGATGTAAAAATATCACATGAGAACACAAAGATTAAGCATGGATAAAACCAAGCAGAGCATACAGGTCACGCAGAACAGTCTCACTGTGAACACTTATTCAAAGTAAATCGAGCTCCTGTTTTTCCAAACTTAAGAAATAAGTCAACTTATATTACCTGCAGGTTAGACTTTTAGTTATGCTGCACATGGCTCATGTTTTCTTCTTTTTTCATCTAGAGAGCTGCGGGCTTTAGTGGTAGAAATGGTGCTGGCCACAGACATGTCCTGCCACTTCCAGCAAGTTAAAGCCATGAAGAACTTCCTACAACAACCAGAGGGGTCAGTCGCCATTTCCTTCGTTACAGTTTATCTGTGCCCTTGCCCCTGCAATTTATATACCCATTATCCCTGCTATCAGCCACTGTTTACTAACCGCCTGCCATTTACAACCTAATTAATCCTGCCCTGAAGGAGGTACTCAGAGAGAGACACAATAAACAGCCATGTTTTTTATCGAGTGGACCTCTGGAAGGAAAAACAACGGAGGATTTTTGCTACTCAGGTGTTGTTTACTCAACATAAAAAAAACAGAAATTTACTGAGTGTTTTGCTGCCAAATAGTGCCAAATGTCGTACATTGCACAGTGCAGGTATTCAGCAGAGAATTACCACGTAGCCTCTCAGGCACAGACACAGCTTGTTTCTCTGTGCTGGACGTCTGCAGCAGAGTTACGGTGTAGTCACACCAGATTTGGCAGGATGAGAATTATTTACACACTGTGGGTAAAAAAGTAAAAAAAAAGAAAAAAACAGGAGCTGCCAGAAATTGCTGGCAGGTTTGTTGGCATGCTGTAGTTTTGCTACTACTGATGAGTGAGTAGAAAACATTTGCTTTTCACGTAAAAACAATAAATAACGTAACTTTTGACAGAATTATGGTTCCACTGCTTGTAGTCTTCAGCGTAAATACTCCCTCACACCTTATAGTCATAATAGCCACTGAGTGAATAAAAATATCAGAAGTCTTCTGCACAGCAGCAGATTGTGTTCATATACAACAAAATAGAACCTCCTAATTTTTTCTCTCAAACAATTTAGACAGGAAGTGAATCACAGGCATGACAAATTATGATAGCATCACCTAGACACAACATAGAATAACACTTTTTATCTCACTGCAGCTTGGAAAGTTTGGATCCTGGCATTCAGGTGGATGTTACTCTGACATGCGCCAGCCAAACAAACATTGTTATACACTCCCTGATGGAAGCTGCTTCCCCAGCAGGATAATGTTCCCCAGCATAGTAGATATCGCAGCAAATGAACAGTTACTGTACACCCTAAAAACAAGAACTATTAGAGGTGGTTCTCTTACAGACTCATTTGCTATATGTGTGCCTAATTGGGAAGCTACCATATTAATAGAGTTAAATATAAAAAGCAGTGAAAAATATTAGTTCATAGTTTCATCCCAGAAAAAATGGAAAATGGAGTAAAGAGTAAAATTAAAACAAGACACGTCATAGGATAAACTTTCATAAATATATTCCCCAACATAGACATCAAAATAATACCAAATGCAAATAATTGATTGCTATTATCTATTGTGTATTTTTTATTTATGTTGAACCCATATAAACGGCATCAAGTGGTAACAGATGTGATGCAGCGTTAATGAGGCGAAGTGGGAGCCAAACTGGGGCCACTGCTAGCAAGTGACTTTGGAAATACTGTGACTTTTTTTAGGTTTTTAACTCTCAAAAATATCTGGAGAATAAAGTCCAGAAATGTCAGGAGTTGCCCTTTTTCAGCAAGACTGTGCACTTAAGATGCATTCTCACTTCTGCAAATACTGTGTTTGCTTAAGGCAAAGGCGGACTTGCGTGGACTGTGCGAGAGGCAGAACACGTGAATTCAGCAGATATTTATCCGCTCTGTTCTCATTAGGCTCAGTCAGATATTACGCAGATGTGGCACCAGGGGTTTTTTGGACACTTGTATTCTGCACCTCTGACAGTCAATGTCGGGCTGCAGTTCATGGGTAAAAATGACTCGGGTCACTGAGCTGTGAACCAGTGCAGAATTTATTTGAATAATCATGTTGTTTTCAAAATGATCTTAGAGGGACGATGGCATGCTACAAGTTGAATCTATTAAAAAAAAAAAACAGATCAGGTCCTGCTTTGCAAAAACTAAATGGCAGTGATATTGGTATTTTAAAACATTTTAAGTACATTTATGGTATGCATGTCTTTAAGCACTTTAAGCACCTTTACACAACTCTGCAGTGTTGTCCATATAGACGCAGAGCTGCAGCATGCATGCAGAAATCAAAAAGCTATCAAGCAAACTATCATCTGATGTGATGAGTCATCACTGCTGATGCAGCTGCTTCACTGACAAGAAACATGTTGACCTTCAGGGTATTCTTTTCACCGTGATAATGCCGAGCACTTATCTGAAAACTACTCAGAAGGCAATGATATGCAGATAAGTGGCTTCCTAAAAATATATGCTGAAATCAACAGTACTATGTTCCCTGTATTTGTGACTATAGCTTGAAAAATGCTGACTTCAAGGTAATCATCAAGCGACACACACACACACACACACGTGCCTAAATAAGAGATTGCAGTCTGCAGGAAGCTGTGATGCTGAATAGACTCTAATGTGAAGTAATTCAAACCAGACTGCTGCAGTTCTGTTTAGAGTGCACTTTAAGACCCAATCTGCCACAAATGGAATGAGGGGAAAAACGTGAGCCAGTCGTTTTCACCTCTGTTTAACCTCTCCTATCTGTGTAATATTATGCACATGTGCTTTTTTCAGGTGCCTGCCTGTTTCTGTATGGCCCTGCGTGAGTCTGTTCATGCATCAGTCCATTTACCATGAGATTTTGATACAGTGGGGGAAATAATTATTTGATTTCCCTGCTGAATTTATAAGTTTGCTCACTTACGAAGAAATGAACAGTCGCTAAAGTTTATGGTAGCTTCATTTTAATGGAAAGTGACAGACTATCTTCCAAAAATCCAGAAGGAACATGTTACATAAAAGTTACGAGTTGATTTACATGTCTTTGTGTGAAATAAGCTTCCAGCACAATAATGTACAATGTTATAAAGCTCAAATCATCTCAAACTGGTTTCTTGAATGTGACAATGAGTTCACTCAAATAGCCTCCACAGTCACCAGATCTCAATCCTACAGAGCGTGAAATGATATACTTGTTGCATATATAACACATTTAAACAGTCTGCAAAAGTTGTGTGTTTGTACTTTACTTTGTGATGCATTACATGTTATACTGTGATATCCAGGAAAATGTCAAAATGAAACTAACCCCCACACCATCCTGTATCAAAAAAATCTCTGTGGTCCACAAACTTACTGCTGTCACAAATGGTGTCAAGCACAATCATCACTGAACTGGCCTTTACTTTGATTTCACCCCCCACATCTGTAGGTCTTTGTGATGGCAAAAACCCACATTTGTGATACTGATCATGATGACAAATTCAGCCCAGAAACAGACAGACATAAAACTCAAACTATATGCTCAAAACTGCCTTTGTGGTAGATCATGCTACTATATATTTGTTATGTCCAGGATCACATTATGCCATGATTACAGGCTCATGTACAGATGTGCCAGGGATACCTACTGTATTTGGCCTTTTCTTGTATCCTTTCTGGTGTCTTTCATTAATCCTGCCCAATATTAATCTGCAGTGTCTTTGTAACAGCATTTTTTTTTTTTGCCTGGTTTTTGGCCAAATCTGAAGCTGGCTCTGAACTTGGCAGATAAAGTGTATCTGACTAAGATGTATCTTTTAAAGTGCAAAACATGAAATTATCTTAATCAATACAATTTATCTTGGTACCGCCAAAGTCAATTAGCTGCATCACAAATGGTGATTTTTCTTTTTCCGTCAACATTAGGTTTACCATCTATTTTCATTAAAAAACAAGCAAACAAAAAAAAGAAAAAACACTGTCTAGAGTTATTCATTATAAAACACACTATTTAAGATGCCAGTGTACCAGACCTTGCAGGAACACACTCTCTATGTCTGTCCTCTTTTAGCATTGACAAGCCCAAAGCCCTGTCCCTGCTGCTGCACACAGCAGACATCAGCCACCCGGCCAAGAGCTGGGACCTCCACCACCGCTGGACCACCTCTCTACTAGAGGAGTTCTTTAGACAGGTGAGTGGGCCACAGTAACATGTTGAAAGATGTTCTACTCAATCTCAAAAATATCCTCAACCAGCAGTTTAGTAGGTACTCATGGTCAGAACTAATCTAGCCTTTGGGGGATCACCATGCTCTCGAATTCCCTGAAATTCTGGCATTCAGGGCCATAAATAGTAAGTATATTATTGCCATGGTTCATAAATTAGGTGTGGCTATCCATGCTATATTTTATACCTTAGATTATATATTGAGAAACTAGCACCTTTTGAATATGCTGAATTAATTATTAGCAAGCAGCAAATGCACAGTGTAGCCATTTTACACATGATTTTCTGCAGGCAAGATTTATAGTTTTGAGTTTTAGGAGTTTTTGGCACTGTGGAGATTAAAGTTAAAGCAAATCCTGTAAAAAGGGAAATCACACTGAAGAAGCTAAATCAGTATCATTCCTCAGGTTGATCTTAAACTGCTTTTACTGCTTGCGGGAGGTTGAGCCTTTCGGATGCACTACTGAACAGTCCAGCAGAGCCTTCAGAAGGACATGAGGTTAAACTGAGGCACAGCTCCTTTTGCATCTTCCAGTAAACGGTGCTATTAAGCGCCCCAGACCTATAAAATGCAGACAATATAAATGCTTTTGAAGGTTTTCACACCAAGGGGCATTTAGTAGCTCTTCCACAGTGTCATATAGTGTGAATATCTTGAGCAGATGGAGCAGCTATCCTGAATTTTTAGAAGGTCAATTAAATATTTCTCAAAGTGCTTTCAGGATCTGTCAGACGTTTTCATTTTGAGCATTTTCAGTACTCTTACAGCTGTGTGAAAATCTGCAGCTGCAGAGTCTGGAGGGAAATAATATCTTAGGATTTCTTACACTTGCTGAAAGAAGAAGCACATGATTTCAAATAGTTCAGAAAGATAAATAGTTTTTTTGTCTTTTGGTTTTAGTCATTGCTCGTCTTTATCGCTGGCATCAGGATTGCATTTGTTTTTGCCACCAGAAGCTGTTTATTCTTTTGATTCAGTCAAACGCTTTTGGAGTGTAACATTAAAAAAAATGAACTAATAATATAGGTAAATAATAGTTTAATATGAAGCTTTGGCAAAATGCAACCAACAAAAGAAATATGCAGTCATACCCACAAATGTATTTTTAAAAGCAATGACATGCACCGTGGAAGACTAAACTATACAACATGACAACACGACAATGCGTTTGGCCGTAAGTAATAAATGGCTTAATTGGAAATCTCATAAAGAAGAACAGACATTTAAATGGTGCCGCACAGCTTAAATCTCGTCCATTATTAATCCACATTGTTCCCATTATCAGTGCTATTGTTATTGTAGCTGCTTTCACGAGGCTTTTGTCTCTCGGGATACGAATTGCCGATAAATAGCCTCTCCAAAGAACATTGCCTCCCGACTCCACATCTCATCTGTTTGTGACAAAACAGAAGAGAAAATGAAACACATTTGTGGCCCAGAAGCACTCGGGGAGGGGCTCAGGCAAATCCAAGGTCTGTTGATAGAAGTGTCAGCATATGGTGTGCGGTAATAAGCGTGTCTTTGTTGTAAGTGTGTACACTGAGACGTGTGTGCGTGCCTGCAGGGTGCGTCGTCTTTGCCCCCAAAAAAAAAAATCATAGACTTGATGATTTTTTTTGACTCAGGAAGCTCTTGTGTTTCCAGGGGGACAAAGAAGCTGAGCTCGGCCTGCCGTTCTCTCCACTCTGTGACCGAAAGTCCACAATGGTGGCACAGTCCCAAATCGGTGAGAGGCTTCTCCACACTCACATACATCACCTGCATAACATGTTTGTTTGTTTTCATCTTGCAACTAAGAAATTTTGCACTGAGATGTGAACAAACATTTTAACTAGCTGATTTAATAGTCTGGTGAACAAGATTAAACGTGTAGAAGTTATTATGCTAAAGGGGCAGTATGGAGGTATTTTTAATATTTACTCCAGTAACTCTCCCCTCCAGCCATTCAGCTAGCTTGGAAAAGCTGCTCTTAACTGCTGAGGGAAAGCCAAAGCACTGCCATCTTCCTGTTGTGCTTGCTTTTGTTTTATGGATAGATTTTGTACCGAGTGATAGTAATATTATTATTTAATAAAACTGCATTGTACAATCTACATTTACTTCAACAATGGTGAGTTTTTACCTGTTTAACTGCTGCTTTTCTTCTCATTCTGCATGCTGCCCTTATTAAGTGGGGAAAGAAATACATGAATAGAGTTGCATTATCTTTGCTAATGTCTTCATCACCAGGTTTCATAGACTACATTGTGGTGCCAACCTTCACTGTGCTCACAGACATGATGGAGCGTATCGTCACGCCACTCATTGAGGAAGCCTCCCATTCAGGTTTGGCTGGTTTCAGGCGCTCAAGGTGAGCTGTAGTGCTTTCTCTGAAAGATCCTTTAGGAATTAAAAGTTTGGATTTTGCTGTGCAGCTCCGTCACAGAGCTGAGCAGATGGAAGTGGGTGACTATATGTAAATCAGATTACATTTTATTCAACCAGCCTCGTTAATCAGGAGTAAGAAATGTACTGTTTCCCATCCTCCCGTACCTTTCCGAGAAACTACTTGCTCAGTGACAAGATTACACCTCACTAGCCCTGCTGCAATAACGGCATATCTAATGGAAGTATTGAGAAGAGCAGATGAGTCTCCCATGAGTAATCCATTTCTGCGCCTGGAAATGTTTCCACCTTTCATCAAGCAGAGCTACACACCTTGAAATTGACATTTTAGAGATGCTAGTCAAGTTCACCTCACTATCTGTGATCGAGCATGAGGCTTGGTGCGGGATTGGCATGCACAAAAGCCTCTCGAGACACAAAAGGAAGTGATTTTGCCTTCACTGCCTTAATTAATTGGCTCAATACTTTTCCTCCAGACTCGTACTCAATCAGGTATGTGCAAGGCTTTCAAAGCAGCCAAATAAGAAACTACATCCCGCTTGCTTTTGTGCTTGTAATATTTAAACTATACAGAGAAAGCTAATTAAAAAACTTCAGTCTGTAAATTGTTTAAACTTTGTGTTTTGTTAAGTGGGCTCATTGCAAGATAAAGCAGTACTTGGGAGAGTCTGGCTCTGCATCTTTTGTTGCACCTGCACATCAATATCATCCTCCCCGTTCTCCTCAACAGCAGTCATTAACATCACTCAGTGGGCCTCCAGTCGAAGCTAACCGAGTGGAAATCTCAGATAGTGTTGCCACTTGTGCTTTCTCTTTGTCTACGTACACACCTGGGTGCTTTTGATTTTCCTTGGACTGTTTCTTCACACCGTTTATAGCTGCTTTCAATCACCTGTAACTACGTCTGTCTCTCTGCCTATGATTATCCACCTCTCCTTCGTTCTTGCTTTTTCAACACACAGCCAAATCTGAGAACGTGTGGTCTATTTTTTGTTTGTTTGTTTGTTTGTTGAAACAGAATTCCATGGATTGCCCTAAAATTTTTGGGATCCAGAGCTTGACTTTTAAGATCTTGTGGAATTTTTCTAAGACCAAGATCGCTGACATTTTCAGCTTTGAGTGAAATGTCTCTGCAACTATTAAAAGAATTGCAGGAATGGCCGAGAGACATTCTGGTACCCTACATAATAAATTGGAATATCTTTGTTAATCTATTAAAGGGGTCTCACAGCACTCTGTTACTGCAACTGTGACGTTTGGTGCCTGTATTGCCGCTCAGAGGCATTGT
>VUQK01013890.1:11906-41407 GCA_015106715.1 Bujurquina vittata
TAGATTAACAAAGATATTCCAATTTATTCATTCTGGTACCCTACATAATAAATTGGAATATCTTTGTTAATCTATTAAAGGGGTCTCACAGCACTCTGTTACTGCAACTGTGACGTTTGGTGCCTGTATTGCCGCTCAGAGGCATTGTTCATTCAGTCATCAGCGCCTTCTGAATGCCCAACTTTATTTTGAAGAACAGGAGCTTTCAAAGTCTGACATTATGTACAAATACGATGGCAGTATTTTACAACTACCAGCTAGCTCAAAGGTGATTTTACTGAGATTAAAATTAACCAAACTGAAGTAAGTTCACAATCCCATAAATGAACAAGGTCACACACAGTTTACTTTTATGGCTGTTGGCTTATGATATCACACTGCATGAACTCAGGGCATCAAACTGCATTGTGTTAACCACCACTAGTTGCAGCCATGCAACTGCATTTGGCTCTTTTTTGCAGATAAATGCACATTGTTGGTAAAAGTGACCTGAGTTCAGCCTCTCAGGGCTTCTTCAATATTTACCCATATTTGAACTCTTGTTTTTAACTCCCTTTGTTTAGATTATCCTGTTCTTTCTTTTTTTTTTCTGTCCAGTCTGAACAGTATTAGTTCAGATGAAAGCAAAAGGCACAGTGTCAAGAGCATGGGCTCCGAGAGCAGCTCATCAGGCCCAGGCTCTCTGCTGACGGTGGACATGAAGAACTTCAAAGCGCTGTGGAATGAAGAAGTCTATCAAAATCGAGAGAGGTGGAAAGCCCAGGCTGCTAAAGGTACGGTTCATCCAATCCAATAAATCTACTGAAAAGGTATGGATTGCTAAAAAACAATATTAGACCTAAATACAAAGTTCAGCTCCAGCTGAATTGCGATGTCTGTTTGAAATAGAGACTGTTTGATGTGTAAAAACTGTTTCCTAATTCTAATGCTGAATTCGGTCAGCTTTTCCAAATTTAAAGTAAGAAATGAGGAGCTATGAACGTTTCTAAGCTGCCCTTATGCTCCATGTCACCTCAGAAGCAGAGGAGCGAGCTAAAAAGGAAGCAGAGGAGCGAGCTAAAAAGGAAGCAGAGGAGCGAGCCCAGGAGGAAGAGGCTATGGAGCCCCAGGAGGTCCAAACAGAATCTGAACAGCCTGAACCAAAGGATGACAAATTGGAGGAAGGGCCGCCCGAGTCGGCAGAGGTCATCAGACCACCAGATGGTAACCCAGGGAAAACAGAGCAGGGACCACAGCCCGGGAGTGTCACGCACAAGAGTCCCCCCCTGCAGAACGGTACTTCCTTTTAGCTGCGTAATCCCACAGCATGGCTGGCTTTTAAAAAAGGTGACCTAAGGGCCTCTTTCTACATGTTGCAGTCAGTACATATGGTGCACTGGCATGGAAACTATTTCTGTGTGGCTGAGCGATGAGAAAAGCTGTGCAGAACTTGCCTAACTTTACTATCTAAGTCACATCAGTGCAGATTTAGATTATCTTCCTAAATTGTGTGTGTTAATACAATTTTAGTGTGTAAATATGAGTGTTTACAAAATATTTGTTGCTCCTTAACTAGATTGGATTAAATTCTTCCATTTAAAGCCAAAATAAATCAAAACAGTCCACAGCTATTTACATTTGAGACAAAAAAAACCCCCAATATATGAAATATATATGCAAAGCTGAAAGTAGAAAATGTGTGTCACTTGCAGTGGCTAATTTGTTTGATGAATTGCTGTAGCTCTAATTCCAAGATTCAGTTTGTTTATCATTGTATTAAGACAGAAATGTGAAACACAAGGGTGCTTTTTCCTGCACAGTTTTTACAATTCAAAAAAGAGAGCAAGTACAGAATGCCTTTAGTCATATTTTATCTTGTGAGCATCCAATTTACCCCTTTTCATTTTCCCAGCACTTGCTCCATCGCATTTAAATTTTCTGACAGTATTATGCAAAATTTTTTAATCAGCTTGTTTCATCATAGAGAGTATTATGTTTACACTGAGTGAAGCATTCAGACTGTTTGGCGGTTGCAACTTTCAATCCTAATTTAATGCAACTTTCCCCAACAAAGACCATTTTGTGGATCTGTAATTCATGATGATTCATTTGCGCTTGTGCATGTTTGCTACTTTTAAATGTGTCACTCAAGTCAAAATGATAACACAATCTTTTATTTTTCCAGGAGAGTTGCCAGAAGGGGCCGAGTCTCCAGAGGGTGAAGAAAACAAGAACAAAGCAGTCGATGGTGAGTGTAATCCTGCAGCCTGAAACTACTGATAGAAATTAAAGTTGAAATATCAATATTTCAGGCCCAAAGCCTTACAAATGGCTTCTACACTGATAGATGTCAGTGACTTTGTTTCTCGTCTGCTCTTTACTTGATGCATTGTTTTTGAGGTCTTTTAGCCTGTTTTGCTTTGCCACACAGGTTCTATTTACGTAGGTGATTTATTAAGTCAGCAGGCCATGCAGTAATCAGGC
The DNA here is from genome assembly GCA_015106715.1 of Bujurquina vittata. NCBI lineage: Eukaryota > Metazoa > Chordata > Actinopteri > Cichliformes > Cichlidae > Bujurquina > Bujurquina vittata. The sequence continues at coordinate 14,370 of VUQK01013890.1, forward strand.
TTGGATGTGGCTAGTGAAATAAAACTCAGCATTCCAAAAAAACCTGTGGTTAATCACAGTTTATTCATGATTTAAGCAGGGGGTGGGAGGTGGGGGTAATTTCTTTTTCACACAAGGCCAATATTAAAATTTGTCTGATGATCTGGAACATTTAAATGTGAGAAATATGCACACAAAAAAGAAGTAATCAGCACAGGGACAAATACTTTTTCACAGCACTCTCGCTTTTGAAATGTCAAATGAGACAACTCATAAATCACGGTAAGCACATCAGTGGAGTTCTTGGTACTTGATCAGAAGATTAAACAAAAATTACTATAAAATAACTCGTAGGTCATCCTGGGAGAAGTCATAGATGATCACTTTGTTCTTATATAATCTCCTAAATTAATATTTCTTTCTTGTCCCCCCCCCCAAGCAGATGTGATGGAATAAGCTGAGGAGTATCAGTGCCACACTGTTACCACTGTTGCTGTCAACTTAAACCTGCTTTAAAACCTGTATGGGAGAACTCGGACTCATGTTAGTCATTAGCCGGACTGTGTCGCCCTCTACAGGACACCAAGAAACAGACACCTTCACTTCCTTTTGTCTTTATTATATTCAACCCTTTCTTCTTTTACTTTTACCACGTTTCTACTCCCAGGCTCTGGTCTGCAGAGCCATGTGCATTATTCTTCCCTTCCTGCTTACTGATGAAGACAGTTAAGATTTAATGACCTTAAAATGAGAGCAGTGGAGGGGAAATGGAGCCTTTGACGGAATGTGTGCGTGTTTGATTTCTTTCTTTTTTTTAGTATGCCATTATTTTACTTTTCTCTAAGTATGTATGTTTCACTCAGCCACAAACATGTAGCCATTGTAAAAGTCTCACTTTCCCTCTGCAGCACTCTTTATTGGATGTATTAGTCTGGTGAATAGAAAAATTTTTGTCTTACAGTAATATATTTCGGTTCTTGCAATTACAAATGAAAATGCAGACTTGTGTGAAAGGCGGAGTAAATGCACATTCGGAGGGACTCTTACAACTGCTACATAGCGTGTACAGTATATTGACGTGTACAGTGCACTAGGTGTACAGCACTACTGTTTTATTCTTATATAAAACACACTTCCCTGCTTTGGGAGCTCATGTAATCTTCACCAGTTGTGGCTCATTTTCCTCTGAACATGCTTACTTTCTTAGTGCTTTCCTCAGACATTGTGACGTTTTAACATGTTTGTGCTCCTTGCAGCCAGGTCCATATTATTTATGTCCTCTTTACTATATATAGTCTGTATGAAGGAGTAGAAATTTATCCAGAATCCACCACAATTTTGGATGTAATGTCAAATAATAGTTAAAAATTTAGAATGCAGCTTTTGCATTTGAGACATATCACACATGCAAATCCATTTAAGTTTTTGTTAGCGATAAAAATCTCTATGTACTTTTTTTTCCACAAAACAATTTTTCTTCTTCGTGTCCTGTATGAATCATTCCCTATCTGTGTCTGAAATCTTCACGACGTTTGTGTTCTTCTCAATGCCTTCTTGCGTGTATTGAAGCTGTAGCAAAAAGTCAACATTGTTGCTGAAAAATCTTCTATATGTAATTTTTTGTTTAGAGCAGCTTCACCTTCTAGGTTGTGGGTGTAGTGTTTAATGTAGATGTTTACAGTGTGCTCGTACACCTATTAGCGGGCTGAATCCATTAAGCTTCTCTGATGCATCTGAGGCTACGAGTCCCCACTGTATCGCTCCTTGGTTGGTTGCCAAGGTTTTTAAGGCTTGTAATCTTGTGTACAGATGATGCAAATATTGCTTACTGTGCAAATGTAACATTGAACCACAGCACTGTAGGCTCAGCTTTTCCTATATATTTAATACGTGCAAATGGAAGAAATGAAAAGAAGCATTTTGGTAGTATTTGCAGTATGATGGACATGTTTTCCCTACACTGGTGCACTTTTATTTTATTTTCCTTGCATTCTTTTAGTTTGAAAATCCCCAGATTTACAGTGCCAAGGTCAAATTCTTGGTATATTGTTGGCTTATGCTATAAGTTGTAAGTATACTATACATGTGTATACAGCTACTGATATGTATAGTATATATTATCATGTGTCCAAAAAGGGTAATTACTTTCCCCCTTTGTTTTAATACGCAGATCTAATTTTTTTCACTGTAACAGGAACATTAGGTCTCTAGTGGGGTATATGTAATCACAAGCTGCTTTTTGCCTGAAAAAAAAAAGAGTCATTGGTTAGCAGACCAGCTGACTGAATGTGTGCCTCTATCTGTACTTCCCATTTCATCTGTAGGAAAACTTAGTGATGTCATTTTAAGCTGTGCTGATCCAGTTACAGTCAAACCAGTTAATATCTTCCAACACAAGAGGTTAAAAATACCCTGTTGTCTTTGTAAAGTCAGCAGTTTAACATTGCAGAAGTAATGTGTGTATAATGGTATATTTTGCTCTTTATTATTTAGGTAAGTCTATTTTCTAGCTGTTTTGTGCCGTGCGTCTGTTGTCTCTCTGTTGTTTTGTTGTACTGTTTTGCTCCTTCTTTGTCTTGGAGGATGGATTGTCAAAAAGTACGTCCTTAACATGTAGGGACATTTTCTCGTTGTTTCTCCTCTGTGCGTCGATTTTATGTTTTCTTGCACCAGCTTTGAAGTCAGAAAAATTCAAGAGATCCATAACTGTAAATGTCTAACAATCTCACCAAATTAGATTGAAAAACAAAACTTGTTGCATCCTCAAAATAGGCTGTTTGACACTTGGTAAAGCAGATTATAGTTGCTGTACCAAGGGACCGACATATGTACAGTCTTGTAGCTTGCTCTACCTTCCACTTGCTACTGTGATAGCCTACTGTATGAATATGTAACAGGAATTTATACCAACCATAATAGGAAACATAGCTGTATTTATGACATGTAAAGACTTCTAAACATGGTGTTTTGTAATGTTTACTATGAAACAGATCATTTGTTTGTTTAATGCTCCCCCCCCCCTTGTTTAGTCTGAATCATTCTATAATGACTGATCTCAAACTGTTGAAGTGACTGAGGTTAAAGTGTGTGTGCGTGTGTGTGTGTGTGAGAGAGAGAGAGAGGGAGAAACTGCCGCAAAACACTTAATGTGCATTTTCTGATCTCCTCACTGTGATCTTCTGTCGATGAGAGTGTGATGAGTGTTTGTGGGAGAGAAACAGAAATTGATGCAGTGGACTGTATAAACCTAAGTGAACAATTAATTTTTAATCTGTTATGTGTTTTAAATGCCCCACCAGGCCTCATATGTTTGCTTATATAAAAAGCATAACTATTATCAAGGTAAGATTATGACAAAAAAGATGAAACATAAAAAAAGAATTGGGTTCAATTGGGCTAACTAACTTACTAAACTGCCTTATTTGTCCTTTACTGCATCCCTGTAGACAGAATGACTGAGTGCGTGTGTGAGTGTAGGTGTGCATGTTTGTGCATGCATGTGAATGTGTGTTGCTGTCCCATGCCGGCCAGGCGGCCGTGTGTGCCACCATGCTCTGTGACTGCACAGCCGTATCAATAAATCTGGATTCAAAGGGCTCAGATCCTGTCTGCCTGTCTTCATTTCTACAAAAACATCGTGTGACATTTTTAAAGGGGCATTCCACATATTTTATACACAAAGAGCTCCTGTTGCAGTTTTTTCAAGAAAATGACCAGAGTGACTATACACACCGTTACAACTGTCATCACTAATTCATGGCAAAAATTTCAAATCGCCAGGCCAGTGTATGTAAACATAATCTCTTTGAGCTAAAAGTTCAGACCACATACTGCCCTATCTGCTTGGTCATCACGAGAGTTGATTTACTGAAGGGTCCGGCATGATTGTGCATTGGTCCTATGCAGACTGACTATGCACACCTTTGCAAAGCATTACATCGAACCATCTACATGTTGTAGCTGTTTACTGTGACCAGGGCACAGTAAAAACATGTGAAACTGTCTATGGGCTTCGTTTGCTTGCTGTTTTTTGGTCCTTCAGCCGGCTGCCATAAACTGTATCAAAGACAGATACAGCTTGAGGTTCTGAAAAGTAAAAACCAACCTGTAACCGGAAGTATTTTTAATAACCACCAGAGGGCAATACTTGTAGTTGCAAAAAGTCACAAGGAAATGGCCCTCAGTCTTGACCTGTGTAGCCACTTTCCTGGTGAGTTTATGGGCTCATTTTGGGTCAAACTGAATAAAATAGGAAGTAGTGTACTAATTACAAATGTTCCCTTACTCACAAGAGTAATAGCAGGTAGGTTGGTGTGTTTGATCAGGCAGATTTTTACACCAAATGCTGTTCCTGATACAACCCTAAAACATTTATACCTCCTCCTGTGACCGAAGCAAGATCTTTTTCTAAGTAGGCAAATGTGTAAACCACTACACTATGGAGCCATGAATAAAACTTGAAGTCCATTATCAAAATTTGAATCATTCTGAGTTGAATTCTCCAGCAAGAAAGATTATCCAGGATGTGCTTGTGACGGTGGGTGAAGTCTGGTGTTTTATTTGTCTGTTAGTTGCATTGGAACTAATTAGCAGCTTTCTGTGCCTGTATAGATTATGGAGACAGATATCAAAGCTGCTAGGATCCAGAAACTAATGTGTGAAATCACAGCGGCTACATCGATCTCTTGTGCTCTGTACCAGCGGTTCCCAAGGACAAGGGTGCAAATACATTATGCATACTTGTGAGTAATTTCAATTTTGTACATGAGAACTGACACTATCTGCCCTTCTCAAACATTTTACATGATAAAATTAAGGTTAAAAACAAAACTGAATTCCTGGAAGTTCTGTGTTTAAGCTGCAAACTACATCACAAGCTAGGAGTGTTAACTTTGTAAAGTAAGAAAAGTAAAGCTTTCCGGGAGAAAGCCTTGTTTTCTGTGACAGTTTTCAGTCCCAGTTTAATTGGACATAAGAAAACATAATGATTTAGGTTAAAATAAACTGTTTCAAAGTTAAATATGACTTAGAAAATTTCAGAAAACCTTGAATAAAAACTTTGAAAATGGAGTGGATCTGTTTGAACATGTTTCTTTAGTGGTGTTTTCCCTCACTTGGTGTGTGCATCTAAGTCATTACTCAATCAGCAGATGTGTATATACACCCACAGCCACTTCATTAGGTACAAATATTCAGACTCTTCTCTTAACACAAATATTTAATCAGCCAATCACATGGCTGCAGCTCGATGTATTTAGGCATGTAGAAATAGTTGAAACAACCTGCTAAAGTTCAAACTGAGCATCAGAACAAGCCAGGAAAGGTGATTTAAGTGACTTTGAACACAGCATGGTTGTTGGTGCCAAATGGGCTGGTCTGGATATTTCAGAAACTGCTGATCTACTGGGATGATCTCACACAACCATCTCTAGGGTTTACAGAGAATGTTCTGAAAAAGAAAATATGCAGCGAGCAAAGTTTTTGAGTGAAAATGCCTTGTTGATGCTACAGACCAAAGGAGAATGGACAGACTGCCTCATGCTGATGGCAAGAACCACTCATTACCACCAAGGTATGCAGAGGAGCATCTCTGATCATACAACATGTTGAATCTTGAAGCAGATGGACTACAGGAGCAGAAGACCACCCCACGTGCCACTTATGGCAGCTAATAACAGGAAATTGAGGCTACAATCCTTAAAGTGTCACCAAAAATGGAACACAGAAGATTGGAAAAACATTCTCTGTGGTCTGATGAGTCTGAGTTTCCACTGCAACCTTTGGATGGTAAGGTCAGAATTTGGAGTAAACAACAGGAAAGCATGGATCCATCCTACCTTTTATCAACAGTTCAGGCTGCTGGCGATGGTGTAATGGTGTGGGGGATATTGCTGGCCATGTCCATGCCTTTATGACTACAGTGTACTCATTTTCCAGCAGGATAATGTGCCCTATCATGAAGCTTAAATCATATCAAACTGGAATGGGAGACTCGCATCATGGATCTGCAAATCTGCAGCAACTGTGTGATGCTATCACGTCAATATGGACCAAAATCTGAGGAATGTTTCCAGCACCTTGTTGAAAATATGCCTCAAACAATTAAGCAAGGTGTACCTAATAAAGTGTACATATGGAATGCTAGTCTAGGTTCAATTCTACGTTTGCCAAGGTTTCCATGTTTGGAAACCTCCCAGGATGCACTGGGGTAATAGCGGCATAGATTTACACCTTATTTTATGCACATTCCTGCATTTTGCATCGTTAAACAATATTTCCACATTTTCCCGTGATATCAGTCAGAAATGCCATCATAGCATTGGTGTTGGTGCACGACTGATGAAGAAGCTCTCATATAATGCCATAAGACTTGTAAGTGATGGTAATACAGTAGGCCTGCTGACAAATACATTGATTTTTAAACAGTTTTCAAACGGCTAATTCTGCACATTATTATTTAAGTGCTCATTGTTAAGTATTAGTGTTTAAACGATATAGTCAGATTTTAAAATGTCATGAGCTGTCACTGTCAGTGATATTGATAATTGTATCAGTGTAATGCTCTTTTGTTTATCCTGTCTTTGTCTTTGCATACACACCACAGACATGTAATGAACGAAGGAATGTTTGTGTTTGTCTAAGGCTGTTAATATTCAGTGAGTGTGTACACTGTGTATTGTACATTACAGTAACTGCATCACGACTCACTTGTTAAAAGATAATCCACTAGGTGTCTCTCTTACACCTTGAATTACACTGACGCGCCACACACACCACAGCTCTCTCCCTCAGAGGGCCTGTGGCACTAAAAATGATCAACGGACTTGATGTATATCGTGTCACTCTCCCAAGATAGTCCATGTATAGCTCTTTATCCACCGTATAGGCAACTCCACAAACATTACAAACCGACTGCATATTTATCACCAGTAGCATGCATATTCATGGGCAGGTTGATGGAGCTTGTGGAGGGATGTGTATGAGTTCTCAGCACAGCGCTGAGTGCCGGAGCAGAAGGCGAATGTTAATTCAATTATACGGCAGCTGTTCCTTGGTGCCCATGGCCACTGTGTTTGCACTAGAACAGAAATCTTGTATTAGGTCCCTAGCCATAAAAGACCGTTGCCAGGCATGAGAATGGGGACTGCCTGTAACCAAAAGCTATCAACAGTATTTTAAAGAGCTTTTAATGCCTATTTTTGGCTTGATTGAGGAATTTGGTGCTGCTGAAATGTAGGATTTTAGAGATTTTTGCCGCTGTTGTTGTTTTGGTTCACTATTGATTTACAGAGCTGTTGTTGTTTTTGTGTAGTTGCTCTATTAAAGCTGCTCGGAACTAAAATGTGCAAATGAGCTTCCTTGCTGTATTAACTCCAGTCAAGGGTGATTGAATAGAGTGTGCATCCTGTGGTGATTGTTTCATCATATTGTCACTCTTTGTCTTGCATTGTGTATGTGTACGGAGGAGTCATGCTCATGACTTGCGTGTTTAGATCTTCAAATGTGCCCAAACAGAAGTCCACACACGTCCTGAAGAGGAGTGCATCCTCCAAAGGGCTTACATACAGTGTGAGTGAGTGTGTGCTGGTATTTGTGCTCCTCCCCACCTCCTGTCCAAGGTTCAGACTTAGCTCCAGTACTGCTTGATGGAGGAAGAAGTGTGGTGGGAGGAGGGTGTGAAGGCATCCACCGGCCCATGCCTTTGTTGCTCGAGTGTCTCAGACTTGCTCACTGGCAGGAACGGCTGCTCTGACATTACTTGGACCCGTTTGCTTTTCTTTCATCAAAAGTAAAACAGCCACACCTGCACGGAGGCTACGCTCAACTGCACATTGCACATTTATTATAAAGGCACTGATGCAAATGTGGAAGCTCATACACCCTTAGATACACTCAAATGCAAAGTTAAGGTGTGAAGATGAGAAACGATTATTTTCATCACTGATCATTGATTATAAAATAGACACAAATTTTCACTATCAGTTTCCCAGGGCCCAAAGTGACATCTGAAAATCACGTGCCGCACAAACCAGCACTCTGCAACCTGCATATTTACAGTTTACTATCACATAAGAAAGAAAATGGAGCAGTACTCTGACGCAACATAATGATTGGCCATTCAGGAAGCCCTAACCTAACCAGAACTAACAGCATGCTTCTGCCACTTAACTACACGTGGCCATGTGATTCAGCGTGTGAAGTAGACATTGCATATCAAGCTGTTTAATAAAAATTACACCCTTTCTATCCACTGGAAGTAGCACAGAGCTGTATTTGGAGTGACTGATCAAGAGCCCAGAATCAAAGGGCCCTGTGGCATGAGCTGCTAGTGTGTCTGGGAATTGGCCCAACTCTTAAAGAGCCAAGCTTCCCTCATCTTGACTGGGGGCTGACCCCCAAATAGGAAGAAGCTATTTCTACTGGCAGCCAAGTGGTTGCTTTTCTGGAAGCCTGTCAGGTGAGGAGTGGTGGCTGCCAACTGTAACCCCCTCAGGTGGGCACAGGGGGCAGACAGACCCTCATCATGGCTGCAGCACTGTGACACGGAGCAGATGATGCAAGCCGCAGAGGGCTCTGAGCTCCCTAATGTCTCGAGACAAAGATCCTCTGTAAAAGACTACAGCAGTAATGGATTAGAAAAACTCCAGCATCTCAGCCAACTGTTAGCAGCTCATTATAGCAGCAAATGCAAGGTGCAAACACATTTTAAGTGTGTAAGCAACCAGTTGCTTATTCATACATACAGCAGTTGTAGATTTAGGTTGCTGGGTCACTACCGACCCTCACAATGTATGACATTTTCATTGTTTCTTTAAGCCCTCAGATAATAAGCATTACAATGAGCTGAACAGATTTGTTGATTAGACACTTAATAGGAAATCAGTTTGAAGCATGCACATGTATGAGTTGTCATAGTTTTTATGTCTACATTTCAGTGGCTTTGACTAAAAACAAAAAAACTAACAATGTGAATATAATCTTTGAACTTTTCACATCTATAATGATATTTTCACATTTTCTGCTATTTTTTGCATTAAAAATAAACCACCAATTAAATACATATTTTTATGGCCACCTGCTGTCTTACAGTACATCTGTGGTGGATAAGTGTGACTGTACCAGAGGGTTCCTGTGTTTTGAGGACTTGACTTGCACACTGCATATATTATTATAAAAATCTTTACACCACATTACCTAAATATACAAACTAAATTTACCACAGTCTTTCTCTAAAAACAAGTCCATAAGCTAGAGGAGGGGCGACTTATTACAATAAATACTGTCTACCAGTTAATGCAGTTAAGGCATAAACCCCGGCGTTTTAGTGCTGAAAGCAAAAATCTGTAAATAAGCAGTACGGTTTAGCATTTTATACTGAGCGATTTTCCATGTTAATGATCAATTTGACCTTTGCTTTCATTTATATTAATTAATTTAGTTTTTAACAGTGATAGTTTTATTTTATTTTACCCTTCAGTGGAGCAGCATTATTCTTCTTCCTCCATTTTATGAATGTTGGTTCAATATTTTTTTAGCTTGTTTAGCTTTTTTAGTTTGTACCTACTATTAAAGGAAATACCCTAAATGTTCTTTCTGTGCTCAACTGCAAACTAAATTCATCCTTTATTTGGTGCTGAGAACTGAAATGACCCTCTGAGTGATGATAGAGCACTGAAAGCCTAATATTTTTTCAAAGCATTTATTGATGTTTCTTTGTTACGTAAATTTTTTTCAGATTATATAGCACATGAAACGGTAAATTATTGCATTTATTTACTTTTTTTTGCACATATTTGAACGAGAAAGTCAAGCACCATTTTATATGTAACTGATAAATGATCTTAGGGGATGGACCCAATAAGTGTTGAGCCTCGCTTTAAAATTTTCACCTCAGAAATGAACAAACATTAAACATGTGAATAAAATGAATTAGCACATTTCTAGGCTGTTTTTGACCACCTTTAATACCTCCTTCATTTGAATGGAGGCAATTCCATGGCACGGAGAGAGTACCTACAGAGTTTGAAGAACTGAAAGCTCTTGTTTGAAAATGATAACAAATGACTGTGCAGTGTTTTATTATCCTTTAATAACCTTCATCGTCACAGACCTGTTATTCAATACGGACATCCTGCATCATTTTTCATGTCTCACAGGTACCTCAGGCAATAACCTTCATTAAAGCCTGAATACAAAGTCCTCCACACTCGCGGTCTTGATTCTAAGCCCAGTTAATTCCTCTGGACTTCAGCATTTGTGCTCATACATTTGAGACAAATATTCATTTAATGTGCGACACACATTTACAAATGGTTTAGTAGATAAGCTCTTTATACTTTGTCCTTGGACACTGCTCTGTTGACTTATATCACAATAGAAGGCTGAAGCTCTTATTTAAGGTGACAAAAAGCAGGAAAGATGACTGCACTCAGAACAGTTTAATGGGTTAGAAACTTGGTAAACTGAATCATAAAAGCCTATCAGGAGTCCTGTCTAACTGTTGGACTGTAAATGAGTGTGTCCACGTGCTCATGGCTGCAACATATTTTGATGCAATTCAAATTTTTGCTCTTGTGTGGTCACAGCTGTGGTGATGGGATCTACCTGTTAAGATTCTAATATATACATTTGTAATAGTTTTTCGAGGAGCTTCATATCAGTCAGACAAATGACAATGAAGGGGTTCTAATGGCCAGCAGGGTGGAGACTGCCATGATTTTAAAAAACAAAAATGCAAATTTATATAGAAGTTTATCAGAAAATTACTCCGCTAGTGTAATCTCTGGCCTCAGTAAGATTTCTTGGTGATCTCAATTGCTCGTTTCAAGTCCTCTTGAATACAATATAATATTCATCATGTAAGTTATGTTCCCCAAGAAAGAGGGCAAGGCAGAGTGTGCTTTTGGGCTGGCCTTCCGTTTGACTGCAAAGTCACGACCTTATGGCTGCGTGGCGTTACCTGGATTCTCATTTAGATTATTGTCGTGTTTCTGGCATCTGGTTTTGAAAGTCTAAGATGGCGCAGGTCAAAATGTTCAAGCCGAAGCTTCAGAAAGTGGACTTAACAAACAAGCGGGTGAGGGGAGACATTTCAACGCCGTTACAGACAAAAGAATTATTTCCATGTGCTATAATTTATATTTGGTGGCGTGACACGCCGCTTTTTCATGGTCAGATGGGGTGGGGAGAGCAGAAGCAACACAACAATGATCAGCGACAACAGAAATGATAATGATTAGATCAGATACATTGCAAAAATTAGGAGTTGTGATGGGGGTGGATGGTGAAGTGGCTTGCAGCTGTGCAGCAACTGTGAACAGGCTAAAACAGCTTAAATAGCACGCCCTGTGTGAGATTCATGAATTAGATGTGTAAAAGGTTATCAGCCGATCCATGAGCACTGGCACTGAGGTTTGGACAGAGCTAAACTGTTTCCAGTGTTAACACTTAACTAAGCCAACCTTTTTTGTATTTAATAAGCAGACATGAGAGTGATACTCAATTTTCATTTGGCAAGAAAATGTTTATGCATATTTGCCAAAATGTTTTCTTTATCAGTGAATATGAGCTCTGTTAGGAAAATCTTGTGAGACCAGGTTTTCAGATGTCTTTTTGCAGAAATATTTATTACATATTTTGTACCAAGAAAAAGGATGACATCTTTTTTTTTTCTTTTTTTTTTAACAGTACATTTCAACCAGTGCTGAAGGCTGTCCTCTCAAAGGGAGCATTTTTTTTTATGCAGTTTAAAACCCTGACTATTCATGACCCTCCACAGATACAAAAAAAAACAACATACTGGGTAAGTTAAGGACATTTAAAGAATGAAAGTAATGAGAAGCGAAAAGGAAGAAGAAGCCATATCAACACTAAGAGTGCCAATTAGGTGAGGAAACAGCATCGCAGCCCTGTCAATCATCATCTCAGGCCTTTGAGAAAAAATATCCTGAGCTTTTACAAAAAAATGTGTAAAAGTTGACAAATCAGTGAAGTTGTGTGCAAGTTAAAAACACTTCAAATTTCTCATCTCTCAGTAAAATAAAATAGCTCTCTCTCTCTCGTTCTCTATCTGCTGCTGAAGGCATCCTTTTTGTGTCTCACCATTTGTGCTATAATGCTGACATACTGTATACGGTTAACGGTGTCAGACAACATCTCCTCTGTTTCCACTGCAGCAAATAGTGTTTATCATCCATATCATGCAATACTTATATAAAAGTAAAGATGTGACTCTTACTTAAATATGATATCTGACACATTTTTATTCATCTTATCACTTTCTGTGTATGGAAGTGTGGCTTTCTACCACAACAGATTGTCACCGCCACTTTGAGCGTGTGTGAACAGATTGTGCTTTGAAAAAGAAACGAGCGCCTGCAGCAACATCTCACGTCTGCGTCCCGACTCTGTCTGAAAACAGGACCAACATCTTTACATTATACATTTTCAAAAACATATCCATTATTCATATCTCCATATTTTAATGCTATTAGCACTTCTGTGCCACCCACCTAAATACCTGGGTGTCTGTTATCAAAGGAGCAGTGACAATCGGAGTTACTTTGTGTGAAAAGAAAAGAGTTGAGATTAGGAAAGTGTTGGAGTGGTGGACCATCATGCAAATTGAATTAGATCTAGGAGGTGATTCTATCGCTGCTGTATACTGTGAAACTATAGATTCAAACACAAAAGGACTCTGGAGAAAGTTCCCTTTTACCTCGCACCAGTGATTGTGCCCAACAAGGCAAATGTACACACACACACACACACACAATGCTCCACCTGTGTGGGTGGGGGGGGTGGACACTCAGCAGCTGAGTGGGGCAGCATATGGAGTTTCTAATTGGGTAGAACAGCACAGCTGGAGGACTCCAGTCCAGGACCTGGCCTCTGGTAATCAGTCCCAACCCGCCTCTGCACACCCACCATGCTGCATGTGAACCACTGAGAGAAGGGTAGGTGGGGTTTGATCTCAACACTGAAACCAACAAGAAACTTGTCCACTCAGAGGTCAACGCATGTCTCAATGATTTTCACTGGTTGTGATTTAATAGCACACAAAAATACACAATTTAAATTAAAACAAAATATCAAAACTGCTTTGGATGTACAGTAAGCAGTAATTTACTGCTGTGAATGCTCAAGGCAGAGACACCTTTACTGCTTTATATAATACGATTTGATAAGGTCTTTTATTTTATAAGTTGGCTGCATGATTTGTATGGATAAAAAAAGCAACCAGTAACTTGAAATGAAAACGTATATATAATCCATCCATGTCAGGTTTTGCAAATGTTCATTTCTCAGAAAAGTGAGCAGTCAGCTCAGACCGTTTCCACTAGAAGCAACATATCTTCAGCCTAACACCACAATAGCCTAAGTCATATTTTGGCATATCTTGAGACACCTAACTCTACTCTGCTAACAGTGTAGATTCATTGAGATAGATTTTGCAATTTTGGCCAAAATATGACAGGCAATTATGCTATTAGGCTAACGATATAGAAATGCTCAATAGAAAAAAAAAAGCAATTGAAATTTTGTTGTACGTGTTGGCTGATATGCAATTATAACGCTAACACATGCATGTACAAGTATCCATCAGTCGGAGTAAGAAAAGCATGTTTTTTTCATATTTATGTTGGGTTATTAAAATGACTTTGGGCTTGGTTAACAATTGAAAACAGTTAAAAATGACCTGAGTAATAAGTTTCAGTTTTTTTGGGCCCAATTTCTGCAACTCTATCCTTTCGTACAAATTTAACACACAGCTGCTCAAGCCACATGCACAATATGCCGTATGTCTTACACTTCTACACAAAGCGAATACTTCACCCGAAGCTCTGTCAACTCTTGCCAGAATGGTATTTTCAAATCCAAACTCCACAGACACACACAGCCAATCACACCATTGTCCACACCATAACTACACACTGATGGAACAAAATGAAAACACTACTGGCTTGTGTTTTTTGAGTGTTCAGTGTGATGGTTTGTCATGATACACATATTCCCACAGAAATATACAGTCTATTTTTGCATAATTAGTACATACACCTCCCGGCCACCGCACAAAACCACTAAGAAGTAAAGGAAAATTACAGGGGTAATGTTGATTTATTGGGCATGAACATCACTGAAACGCAAATGCTGTATATACAGTACCAGTCAGGTTTGGACACACTCACCCATTCCTTGGTTCTGTACTGTAACACATTACAAAACACAAGAAATATAATAGGTCTGTAACACCAAACAATAATGGAGGGAAAGAAATTCGGGTGCATCTTGGCTATGAGTTCCTGCTCTGGAGGGAACAGCCATCTCCTTCCTCCAGTACGGGGAAGTCTTGCAGTTCTGAAGAAACATGATGTGAATGGTTATTAGTGTAAAGTGAAATGGTACCATAAATAATGGTCTGGCACTACACTACAGTGGTACAGGGGTGTGTATACAGTTCAGTTGTGCGACTTCAGTAGAATGGTATAGGAAGTGGGTTTACATACCTATTCTCATTACGAAAGGTCCGGATAATATTTGCTACAGTATAGCAGCTTGCATTAGGCTGGACCCTGTGCCCAGCCTCCTGAAAACTCAACCCATGGTTAACCACATGGTCAACCAGAGTGGCCCGGATCTCATTGGTGATAGTTTCTGCTGCTGTGCTTGTGGGTGTGGGTGTGGGTGTGGGTGTGCGTGTGTGTGTCCAAATCCTTGTCCTCTTTCTCCCAAGATTTGCCTCCATTGTTGCGCAAACCAAAATGTGTAACCTGTGACCTCTTTTTAGGACTCAGGTGCTGGTTTGTACAGATTATCCAGAAGTGCTTTCACCTGTGAGGGCCGGGTTTGTGCAATTGGTTCATGGGTGTGGTGTTGGCATGGCATTGTATTCCAAAAAAGAAACACAGTGTTCAGTTTTTATTGCTTTATAATTGTATCAACCTGTGTTTAGTGTTTGGCTAAAGTACCTGGTCAATAGAAAGGCTATTTGAGTTACTGATTTCTAAAATTGTGCTACTAGTAAAATTGTACCATCAACTAAATCCAGTATTTCCTGATTCTCAGACTACACTCTGCACCCCATGGTAAGTATTATTATTCAGGAACAAAAAAATAAGCGTTTATGATATTACACAGAATTTTTTTAAATACAATTCAACTTTTTTTTAAATTAATGATTGAAACAAACTCTGTGCTGTGGGGTTTCACATATTGAAATTAAGGGGGGAAAATGAAAAGGACCATACATTCTCGAGGATTTACAAAAGAGCAAAAAAGATTTGGATGCATGCTATCAACAACACTAAAAAGATAAATGTGTCAACAACAGGTTTATGGTGTGAATTATTATCAACAGCAACTGAAGTGTTCATCTGGGTATCAACAAGTACTCAAAATAAATGGCTCGCACTTGTACGTGGCACTTTGTAAGCACTTCCTCATTTAGCTTTTGTCTTTGGAGTTTAGTTAATTGTACATGCAGCTCAGTTTAAGGCAATGCAATAAAAATACCACTGAGAAACTGAAAATCGACATTGAAGGCATCATTACATCGTCAGGGTGAGATCAGAAAAAGATATCGCTTTGGAGTTCCTTCAGAGTTTTCCTAAAGAACCTCCACTTTACATTTCGGACAGAATCATGTTATACTACTACACCATCACCATCTTTTCCACCCACTTCACCTTGCACTCATCATCCAGACACAATTTCCCCTTAACTGCTGACATCAATTGAGAAATGCTTGCAACTCAGCGTGCGATCCATGGCGCCTTCATTTGCAGCTCTGCACCACGCACCGTGCCTATAAAAGCTGATAATGTGATAATTAAAAGAGCTGACAGCAAGAACTGTCAGCGAGACACTCTGATTTACCAACCTCTGCTATTTCTTAAACTCTCAAATTACAATGCTTCCACCCTTGAAGTGTAACACGTATGATATCAAATGCAATAATTACTGAACTTAGAACTGTTGTGAAGAAAGGAGAAGTTAAGGAGTCTCGGTGGATGACAGCTTGATAAAATCTGTCCGGTAAACATCTGAAACAAGGGTTTCTAACAGACAAAAGATCACTGCCATCTCTTTCTCGCTCGCTCTCTCTCTCTCTCTCTCAAAACCACACCATGATTTATTACCTGAAAAGACAAGAGAACTAATTAGTGGAGTAATTAATTAATATAAATTTGCATATTTGCATTTGCAATTAGTGCAGTCAACTGATTAGTCTGAGATGGGGAGTTTGACTCTTCAGTGTGTGTGTGTGTGTGTGTGTGTGTGTGTGTGTGTGTGTGTGTGTGTGTGTGTGTGTGTGTGGTTGCTGGACCAGAACGATGAGCAGACCAGCTGAGGCATTTTTGGGGGAAGGCTTTTTTTTCTTTTCTTCCATAGGTTTGGAGGTGTTCTTCGGGTGTCTTCTTGTAAAGTACGTATATGTGTTGGCCCACATGCACACTAGCCTGTCTCGCACACATTAGGGTAAGTGTTTGCACATTCACTGCTGTGTGTACATGCTGTCATTGTCACCGTTGAAACTGTTACTTACTTGGTCCTCAGTGCTCTGAAGTCAAACCAAGATGTAATCAGCTCGCAGTGGCTCATTCTGCTGATCGATGTCTTGTAATGTCCAATACAGAGAGATTGATAAGTTGTTTTAATTGATTATCCTTGCAACAAGGTCATTCGCACACATACGTTTGTGTGTGTGTGTGTGTGTGTGTGTTTGTGCGCTTGTGTATGTGTGTTCCACATAACTGAGGTGTGCATATACCCATATCGAGTGCCAGCTGTGCCCCAGTGTGGATTTGGCAGCATGCCACTGGGCCTTTTCCACTGGGTGTGCTTAATGTCTATGGTACTGAAGTACCAACACTGTGCATGCCACCTCTTTTATGCTCACCTTTCTTTGTATTTAAGTTTTCTGCAGGAATTTCTTCACATATTTTGTACGTAACTGTTTTTTACACTCTTTAATATAACTGTAAAATGGATATCTTGGATACTTTGACTTGTATTTTGATAAAGAAAGGTGTCTGCAAAAGACTCAGAAAGCATCTTTTTTTAACTATTCTGTTTAATTTTACAGTCCAAACAATCAAACAATGGTAGGCAGATAAGCAGATGATCTCTTTTGCACTTGGTAAACTGTAGAAATCTTAATGTTCATTATCTTAAAGACACTAAAATAAAGAAAAAAGCAAGAAAGAATAAAATAAAATAAAGAAAAACATATTTGTATTGCTGGATCCAACTCAAGATAAGTATATGCTGCCTTGTGTAATTGGCTGAATTTACTAGTTTAATCTTGACTTTCAGAAAGGCAAAAGTAGTATTCTATAGTTTTCACAGATCTTCTTTACCACTACACAAATGCTTTAGCACCCGTGGACAATTTTTTATTTCTTTTTTTCAAAAAAACAACATCAAAAATAAAAATAGAAATAAGCTCTAAGTTGTTGTTACTTGCAAATGCCCAAAGGTTTGTGCACTCCACTTACTGTAGCCTTCTGGAAAAATCATATCAATTATTTTCCATTTGACTTTGTGGTTTGTTCAGAGTGACTTTACTTTGTCATCATTAAGGCTTCCTCAGACCCCCAAAGTGCATGTATCTTATGATCTTATGATGTATCTTATGATCTTATCTTCTGATGAGGTGATCATAAGATCACCTCATTTGTACTCCAACTTACAGTAAGTATCATGTTTATTTACCTTATTTGTTTTCAACTTGTCTTGAGAGGAGAAATTTGAAAGGTATCCGATGAGTAATTAAGCATTTCAACAGCAACGTTGAAAAAATAAAGAGACAAAAAAATGAACACGCTTATTATACTTTCTAGAATCTGGGGTCACTTGGATTCCAGAGAGGTTTAACCTTTTGGAAACATCTGGGAGAAAGCATGCGGCAAAGAGTGAGTCACTCATAGATGTAGAGCACTTCTTGTTGTTTGATTGTTTTACAGATGCTGCCTCTGAGACACCAAACACCACATGCCACTTCCTGAAGTCAGGTTAAAATATGGGCTGATGAGGAATTCTCACAAAATTTGTGACATTGATGCTGTTAAAGTGGGTCCTGAAAATGAGTCTAAACACAGTGTCTACATTGAAACCCCCTTTGGCCCAAATATGACTGTTGTTTTCCCTCATTTACAGCTTTGCATTTACAATTGTTTTAATTAGTGTGATTTAATTTGAGATTTAGCTGAGTCTTTTTTTTTTGTACAAGACCTTTGCTTTCCATCTGTACCACTCAGGATTTATTTGTACAGATTTACTTCTGCATGTATGACATACTGTGGAAATTAATAATCTGTGTACCTGTTGAGAATCTCTGCAAACTCCTCCCTTTCTCCAGACAAAAAGACATTAATTCATCTTTCTTACGGGGAGATGCAGATATTAGTTGTTATCCCTCTCCGGTCTCTGTTTCTGACGGTAAACGCGGGCCTCCCGGTGCCCATTACCGGAGCTGCCAGATGATCGGTACGGAACGGAGGTCCCGTGGGACACTGAACACGTGGTCTCGGCTGCCACAAGACGTCAGCGGCAGATGGCATGGGTACCCGCTGTTGGCATGAGTGTCATTCCTCAAAGAGAGAGGGAAAGGGAAGAGAGGGAGGGAGAGAGAGAGGGAAGGGAAGAGCAGATCACAGCAAGGCAGAGAAAAGAGGGTGCGCAGAATTAAGCTCTTTCTTGCAATTTAGTGGCTTGCGAGCGAAGAAGCTGCTGCGCAGATTCAGAGGAGATAATCGGGAACATGCAAGGTACATGCTGACCAGAGGTTAGTAATATTTTGTTAATAATTTGCGAACTGACCATGTGTTTTTTTCTGTTTAAATGCATAGTTAAATGTGCGTTGAATTGTCTTGTTTTGGAATCTGATTGGAAGCAAACATAAACTTTAATGTGTAACAACAGGTTTAAAACATGGTTATTTTTCACAAATCCAACGGCAATTAAGTGTAATGCCTTTGAAACTGTAGCAAGCTGTGACATTGGCCTTGCTTGCCAATTTGCTACTCTTCCTCTTGGGAGGACTCATTCACAAGGTAATTAACTGACAACCTTCAAAAGACGTCGGTGTTCTACCTTGCCCTTATAGTTTATGTTTCCGCTTTGATTTTACAGGAAATATGTTGACACTGCCATTCGAGGAACCTCATATAATGTGTGAGCCGCGGTTTGGTGCCAATTATCCCCGTGAAAGCCTACCTGAGAGCCTGGAGCAGGAGCGACAACACAACCCAGACAGGTCCAACTCAGACATGAGGGAGGTCGAGGACGATATCTCTGATAGAGAGGAGGACGAAAGAGAGGACGATCCAGATGAAAACGGCCTTCCTAAAAAGCGAGGCCCCCGAAAAAAGAAAGCGGGTAAGGAGCAAGTAGACAGGGCCAAACTCCGGCGACATGAAGCCAACGCCCGAGAGCGCAGCCGGATGCACGGTTTAAACGCTGCGTTGGAGAGCCTGCGCAAAGTTGTGCCGTGCTACTCAAAAACTCAGAAACTTTCCAAGATTGAGACCCTCAGACTGGCTAAAAACTACATCTGGGCCCTGTCAGAGACTCTGAGCGCAGGGAAGAGACCGGATCTCCTCGCCTTCGTACAGACTTTGTGTAAAGGATTATCTCAGCCAACGACCAACTTGGTGGCGGGTTGTTTGCAGCTGAACGCGAGAAACTTCCTCACAGACCACAATGGGGAGGTCATGTTCTCTGGCAGGTCGCCTTACGACGCCATGTACTCGTATCCTGGATCAGACATAAACACGCCCCCCGGCCACAGCGGGAGTAGCTTGGACACTAGCGCAAAGCCGTTCCGACACTACAGCTACAGCAGCGCCTACGAACCCTACTACGAGAACCCGTCCCCAGAGAGCGGGAGCCCACATTTCGATGGCCAGCTGAGCCCACCAATGAACTTTAACGGGATTTTTTCCCTAAAACACGATGACCCACCAGAGTACGGAAAAAACAGCCACTATGGCATGCGTTACTGCAGTGCGCCAGGGCGCACGGCTCTTGCGCACAACTCCATGTACCGAGTGTCCCCAGAGGCCCGTTTCCCTTACGATCTGCACGTCCGCAGCCAGTCCTTCCAAGCACAAGGGGAAGTTAATGGCTCTTTCCACAATTAATCAATCAGCTGGACAAAGTTCAAGCTTCAGAAGCAATGCAATCTCCCCCCACAGATGTCGCGAGTGGAATGAAATTGACTCAGATACGCTGCTGCACTGCAAAAATGCCAGCTGAAACAAGTCATTTTTTTGTGTGTGTTTTGAAAGATGACATAAACCCAGGAGTTCAGATTTAAGGGATTCACAAGTCGTTATTGTTCAATTTAATTTGTCTCAGTACAAGACAGAGAAAACACACCACTGAAGGGTTTTGCTTTGTAAAAAAAAAACGACCGAACTTTAAGATTTACTGGCACGCTGCTGAACAGATGTGGTGTAAAATAACTAACTGAAGGTGCAGATTCTGAGTAAATCGTTTGCGGTTACAATGCATTATTTGTCCGTCTTTGTTAATGGCCATAGTGCAGATGTCGCTAATTGAGTTTACATAAAGCGGATGCGATTAATTAAAATTTCTGGTTATTTAAAATCTGCACTGCAGTCAATGAAAAATGATTTGCGAGGCGAAACAAACGCAACATAAATGAAAAATAAATGAAACAACCGGGAAAGAAGAAACTAAACATTTTTGCCGGGGACGCTTGCTGAGACATGATTGGATTTCAGAGATTCAGTCTCTTAGCAATAAAGGTCAATTTAGCTATGCAAGGCAGCCGAATGCAATCTTTGCTTATTCAAAATAATATATGTCTACTTCTTCTCACATCTTAAGCTAAGATCTAATTGAAAGGACAATTGCAGCCACATAGATATTTTAAAAAAGCCAGTGAGTTTAAGAGACATGATGATGATGTCATCTGGATTGCTCCTATAAATACAGGAAGTTGCGGGGAAAACACGTCACAGCTAAACGCGTTTGTGTTTGGAGAGATGAGCGTGTAAACACGGTGAATGTAAATTTTTATTGTATTTATTTATTTGAGCTTATTTAATGAAGTCCGTCAAATTGAATGTGAATATTATATCTTAGAAAATATTGTAAAAAAAAATCAACAGTGTTGACTCTTATGTGCATTTCCATGCATTTAAAGTTTGTTTACGTTGCATTGTTGTAAATTTCACCACAGATGAAAGTCCAGCGCTGGCAGGAGAAAAAGCATTTTGTGTCAGGTGAACAACGTGTCAAAAACTATATGAATCCTAACAACATGCCTTAAAAAGAGACGATGACCATCAATATGCAACGAAATGAAAGTTTTGGATAGTTTGATGTGAACTTTTTACTCTTCCTTGTTCCCCTCGAGGAGCAACTGTGATGCACTTCATGTACTTCTGCACAATGTTGGTGACTGCTCATAAATTCTGTTGATTTTGTAACTTTAACCGAATGCTGAATGATTTTTGGATGTTTCTCATTTATTTCTGCATTTACTGGCCTGATTCCCCCATCCCCCTCTAAACACACACACACACACACACACACACACCCAGGCACACACACACACACACATACACACACGCATACATTCGCACTCCTGAAAACTCGTTATGGATCGAAGTATTCGTGAAGTAATGTGTTAATGTTTTGTGATGTGTTTGTCGAAATAAAATGAAGAGGCTGTAAGAGGCTTCATGTTGTAGCCCAGCTTCTCAGCTTTCTGTGAAAGTAATCGACGGCAGACCGCAATTCAAAAAAATTAATGGTTAGAAAAATAAATCAAGATTAAAAACGCCCCGGGCGTATTTTTTTAAAATGTATTTATTTTTAGGAAGTCGCATCGTGAAATAACCTCGGAGGTGACGCAAATCTATTGTAGCTACTACAGACTAAAAGCAGCCAGATGGCCAAAAAAAAGAGAGAAATAAATAAAATATCCCTCACTCAATATGTTTAAAACACACACACACACACTCGCGTTACATTTAAAAAAATTAAATATTAGTTGAAGAACCGTAAAAAGTGGATTTTGAAGTTCTGCATCTAAAAGGGTTTTACAATAAAATTAGATTCAATTTCAGCTGATCAGATGGTTGATTTGTGTCAAATGCCCACGAGCTGCTGGATGTCAGCCAAGTCCCAGTGCTCCCGGCGCGCAAAAAAAGTCAAACCGACAGTTCCATTCACAGAGAATCGAAAAACAAAAAACAATCTCTAAAAAATACTTAAATATATATTTCCAGTGTTTTAAATCTATTCTGTAGCTGTCGCTCTTTCTCTTGCCATGATGTGATTTCATTTGAAGGAGGGTTTTTTTTTGTTTGTTTGTTTTTACAGTTGCTGGCCGTTTTCAAGGGAGAATGTGTAAATTAATGTGTTATACAATTTCATACAAAGTTATAATATTTATTTAATGGAAATATGTGAGAAAGGTTCCTCCTCTTTATGACCTGGTGGATAAAGAACAGTCCATGGCGCATTATTATTAGTATTATTTGGTAAACGTATCCAACCGGAATTTTTTTTGTTTGTTTGTTTAATGCATCAGCATCAATATAAAACATTAACAGTTCCACTTGTGTGCTTCAGTCAGACTCTCTGCAGTGTCACCTTTCCTCATTGACCGCGGTCACACAAGCAGACATCAAATTCGGTGAAGATAGCGAGTTGCTCTGGCGCTGGAAGACTTGAGGATTGAAGAAAAAGGGAAACAAATCTTTAAATAAAACCCAGATTGAGTCCGACGGCTTTTTATATGGACGCTGTGAGAAACTTGTCACTGTAGGTGAAGAACTGTGAGTTCGACTTGTCTGAAATTAGAGGACTGAGAGTGAAAAGCAAGTCTGGCTGTAAATCATCATTTAACTGTAGCGCCTTTCACATTAGCAGAAGAAAAGGAGCCAGAGCAGGTAGTTCGTGTTTTTTTTCAACCTGTATACATTCAAATGAAAATAAGACAAAGATAAATTATAGAAAGTTATTGCGATGTGTTTGATAAACGTCCAGGTCAGTCTTCAAAAGTTGAGCCAGTGTCAAAAACGAAAACCAGGAGCAACAAATGAGCCAGAAAGAAATTATTCAAATGAAGAGCAAACCTGTTTTTAACTGGTCACACAAACCAGGCAAACCCAAACTAGCTCCCCTTTTTTTTAATGTACAGTGATGGCTTCAACTGTAATTAGATACATTTAATTTTAGAAATCAAGAAACACCATACACCCTCAGCAGATCTGAAAAAAGAGAAATCAAATTTAAATCATTCTGCAATGAAAAAAGAACAATTTGCATTTATTTTCACTGAAATAAAAATAGTTTTCCCTGCATTTATCGCGTTAGAGTTGCTAGAGGTCCCGTCCCCCCTTGTGCTCCTTCCCCCCCCCCCCCCCTTTATCCTTAGCCTAACTTCTACCACGCAGGCTTGCTGGTGTGTGTGTTTGTTGAAGCAGGTTCAAATCCCTCTTGGAGCTCCATACAGAGGCTGACGAGGGTAAGTAGGAGTGAAGGGAGGAGGGCGCCTCACGCCCACGGGGTTCAAAGGGCGGCGTGCTGCAGTTTAGCGCGGGGTCAAACGCGCACACGCACACTGCATTCACGCAGCTCATTAAGCGTGGCGGCGAGAGCGAGGGAGACAGTTGGAGAAAGAAGCAAAGGAGGAACAGAGAGGGGAAGAGAGAGAGGGGGGGAGCGAGCATATGGGCCGGCTCTGTGTAGGAGGTGAAGGACGGTAACGTGTGTGTGTGTGGGGGGGGTATACTGCATGGAGGTACATTTGCAATCGGAGACGTGGTGTCATAATTAGTGCAACACAATCATTGCGTTTCCATAGCGGTAAGTTGCACAATGACAATGATCATCAGAAAAGTTGTGAGGAGTTTAGTGCCATCTCGTCACACAGACAAACGCGCGCAAATGCATCTTTATATATAAATATATTACTTTGTAATATATTATGCAAATTTATTGCAGTCGGGAGCATTTTCCTGCACTGTCTGAAAATTTGAGCACCAGTCAAGAAAAATGAAAATAATGTTCCCCGCCACGTCGGCAAGCATCCTCAAATTTTGTGCCATTCCCAAACCCCAGATGGTGTGGGATGGGAAACGTTCCCCCATTAAATTCCTAATAATCATTTCTCCTGCGGAATCGGGGGTGGTGGCAGTGGGGATGGAGGAGGGCTGGGTGCGAGGGAGTGTGTGTGTGTGTGTGTGTGTGTGTGTGCGTCAGTGTGTGTGTGCGTGCGTCCGTGTGTGTGTGTGTGCGCGCGCGTAGAGAAGGGGTGGGGGGTGAGAAGTGAGGATTGGGATGGTGGGTGAGGGGAGTAGAGGGATTTGGTGTTTTAATTAGACAGATTTAAGGAGCTGAAGCCCCCCCCCTTTACTCCTTTAAAGTGTGTATGCGGAGGCACTCTGATTCATTTGTGCTTATATTTCCGTGAGCGTGTGAGAAAAATTATACGTATGAGCAGAAGCGTGGGTGTGCGTGGATATGTGTGTGTGGCGCAGGTCACGCCAGGGCTGATGCTGCCGCAGAGGAGGCCTGACACTCCAGTACTACAGGCCAGGATCTCATTAACGTGTCAGATTGGTGGATCAGTCTCTCTGGCAGCCGTCCCGGCCTCTCACAGGAAGTACTTTCTCTCTATCTGTGAACTTGGCACTGAAAGGTTAGACAGGGAGGGAGACGTGGGGGATATATTGGCCTCAGGGAGAGAGGCATTAATTATAGTATTTGGTCAGATTGGATAAATATTGGGTAAAGGATTGTGGTTTAAGAGCCGCTTTTATCCGTCGGGGAGTGGAAATGCATGAAAATAGTAGCGCTGATGATTTCCACTGAGTGAAATAAGACAGAGAGACAGACTTCTGCACTTGCACTGCTTTGGAGGTGGAGATATGCTAAGCATGTGACAGGAGCATCTGTCACTACATCACCTTTGTGCTTTGTGCTCTTTGTCTAGGGGTACTGTAGTTGAATGTGTGCGTGTGTGTGTGTGGCTATAAAACCAGAGAGTATAGGGTGGGTTCTGGAGCAGGTGGGAAACACATAGGGGTGTGATCCTCTGACACCCCAGCAACACCCTATTTCAGGGCAGAAAGAGACGGGTGCTACTGGGTGATGTGGTTTCAATTCCCTCGACTGTGAATGTGAGCATCTGCTGCAATGATAGATAGATAGATAGATAGATAGATAGATAGATAGATAGATAGATAGATAGATAGATAGATAGATAGATAGATAGATAGATAGATAGATAGATAGATAGATAGATAGAGTTACTCAGAAATTAATTAAATCTTACTTTCACCACAGAGATAAAATGGATAAATCAGATGATGAGTAATGTGATAAAGGGCAAAATTTATGAGCATGAATACTGTGCAAATGCTCTCATGCACCCAACTGCTCCAGCCAACTGTCATAAACAATCAGAAATAAATGTTTCATCATGCAGGCAATTGCTGTGAAAACAATCAAACTGCTGAATTATTAGTCAGATAATCTTAGCTTTTCACATATTGTCAAATTTACACAGTGGAGAGGCCACACTGGTCAAAAGAGGTCAGTACCGTATTTTTAAATTTTTATTTCCCGGGAGTAGTTCAACAGGTTCATGGAGTTACAGCAATTTGTGAAAAGACTGTGTGAGAGGAGACAAGAATTAGAGCATGCAGAAAAATGCAGAGGATGTCTCCGAGATAGATGCTGATTCTTCCCATTACTTCTCAAATAATGTGAAGAATTGGTGCAAGAGAGAGAGAGAGAGCACTGGTGAGAGTCCGTGACCGACAGTACAGGAGAGACAGGATGTCCAGAGAATCACAGACATACTTTTATTTCTGATACTCATTCTGATACTAGTTTCTGTGTTGGAGGAGTAACTGCATAAATAATAGACTTCCCTTCACAACACGAGCAAATGAAAGATCTATTTCTATTAAAAAAAATGGAGTGTGAAACCTTGTGCCCTTGGAATCAGCATTCGAAGCTTGTTCACTTTGATAGACAAAAGCAGTCAATTATCCTGAGGGAAAAAAAAATAACAGTTTCAAACAGCAGGCATTCAGTTACATTGATGACATGCGGGGTGAGACTGCTAGGAAATTTGAAGCTGAGAAACACACCTCTAGAGTCCACTGCCATTCTGTAAAAATGTATAAATACTTTAACTGCTGATTTACACACTGTAAGGTGAGCTTTTTTATCATCTGGGCAATGCTTGACTTCATTGTGTCACAGGTGAGTTACAGACTGTTGCAGGTTGTTTAAGGTATTTTGCTGCATCTATGAGGCGTTCGGGGAAATGCTGAAAATATCAGAGATGCCGCAAGAAATGTGCCCGAGTGATCGAGGAAAACTGGAAGAGTATAGGTAAGGATTTCTGTGCTGGTACCTGACCCGTACCTGAGGCAGGTTGTTTCTGAAGAGCAGTGTTTAGGCCACATTTGTTATCTTGGTGTTCTAGATAATTAATTATATTGCCCATCGTGCACAGGCATGAGGACTCTTCTGTTTAATAATGAAATAAATATCAGTCAGCTCTTCTAAACAAGGAGGCAACAACAATGTTTTTCTCAGTTGCTTTGGCTCAATTCTTGAAGCAAAAAATATGTGAATATTTTCACAGCATTTTGTTACTTGTTCACAACGGAAAGCGTTTTCTCCTTTTGTTACATTTTGGAACCATTTAGCACACTTAGGCAAATGAAAAAGAGCAATTTGAATCAAAAAAATAGATGTCTGGGTTGTGCATATCGTTATGACAAAAAAAAAAAAAAATTATGTTTCTCCGCTGCTAGCATTGTGTAGGTTATGTGACCAAGTTATTTTCAAAATGTGAAAGTTCCACAGATTTAAGTCATATCTATCAGTAGTTTAAAACATATTACAGAACACTGTCACAGCAGGGAACAGAGGGAAATCTGCTTAGATACTCAGTTTGGGGGGGGGGGGGGGGGACAGGACGATACCTGAGAAAGTAATTGCATTAAAAACGTGAGGGTTAATGAGGGTGGGGGGGGGGCAGCTGAATACGAAAA